>OVBJ01001827.1:0-23504 GCA_900406535.1 Noccaea bulbosa
TAAGCGAATCTTGCAGCTCCAGCATGGTTTCTAAGCACTTTTTCTTGTTCAGGCGTTGGAATCAGTCTGACTTTCTTCGCCAATATCATCAGAATGTAACTCCTTTAATGAAAGATTTGTTCTTCTGAATCGTAGCGTGTTCCACCAGCATTCTCCTGAGACCACTCGGATGCAAACCTGTTAATTCCGATACTTGACTAACTCGTGAAAATTTCATTATTATTCTCACCTCATCGAACCAAACATAGCACGTACGTTCGATAAAATAAATAAAGTTTGATAGATTCAATAAAATTTATCTTGTTCAACTAAGGGCGCAATTCCTTAGCCAGTTCTCTTATGAACTTCTCATGTTTTCACATGAGCGCAGACTATATGTTTATCTACTTAGAGATAGAGGATTTTTCCACCACCATAGGCTTGTGATGTACTCTCGTCAGTTATACGAGATAGTCGTTGAACGTTCATCTTATCCATTTTGACTTAGATGATTCGAGGCGGAAGACCCGTTGTTCTAGTGTTTAGGATTTCACCTTGCACGATCTGATTGATTTTTTCTGCTTTCGCGACATTCACGCTCACTATTTCTAGCCACGTTGTAGTTCAATCAGCTTTAGGGATTGCCCGCAGTTAACCCTCACTACTAGCCAATCACTTGACTAGCAGGGCTTACTGATATATTTAATTAACTTTCGTTATAATTGGTTAAATAAATCGTAACAGTTAGTTACCCTTTCGTTTTCTCAGCGGACTGCACAACATCAACTGCCGCTTTCACATCCGCTAAGTCATATGTAGAATGTACTTTCATAAAACGTAATTGCTTATTTTCTACTAAACGAATTAAGTGACGAAACGTTTCTTGCCATTTATATGGTGACACTTCATTATTCCAATGTCGTAAATGAAATATGTTTGCGTGTACTTTTGCTTTCGTGACAATCTCGGCCCAGTTCACTTGTATTCCTGATAGAAGACCGATCGTTAAAAAGTGCCCGTTTGGACGTAAGGAGAAAGCTAATTCATTTCCAGCCGGCCCCCCGATAGAATCAATCGCAGCATCTGCACCTCTGCCGTTTGTTAATGTCATAACTGTTTCATAAAGCGAAGCAGTGGAAGTATCAATTACATATGCAGCACCAAGGCGCAGTAATTCTTCTGTATGCTTATTATTTCTTGTAACGGCAATGAATTGGAAGTTTAAAATTTGTGATAACTGCGCAAATAGATGTCCAATAGCGGATCCACAAGCATTCACTAATAAAACGTCATTACTCTGTAAGTTTAACGTTTCTGTACAAGTAACCCACGCCGTAAGAGGGTTAATATACATTTGTGCCGCTGTAAAATCATCGATGGAATCAGGGATAGGGACTACAAAATCAGCTGACGTCTTCACATACTCCTGCCAAGTACCTTCTCCGCGTAACGGTAAAACACGTTTACCGATAAGGTCTCTCGTAACGCCCGCACCTACATCTTCTACAATACCAACACCTTCATAACCAGGTATGTTAGGTAAAGGAATTCTATGAGCGTACGCTCCCGTTATTGGAATTAAGTCAGATGGATTAATCGGTCTAACTAGCATACGAACGAAAACTTCATTATCTTTCAGTGGTTCTATATTTTTATATTCAACTTGTAATACGTCTTTTGGATTGCCAAACTTATGAAATTGAATGCATGTTCCAAGCAAAGTAATTTGCCCCCTTAGTTTGATTGGGTTTATTATAGCATTTTTGGTTTAGGTGGTTATTTTGTTAGTGATAAATAGGTTTTTTAATTTGCGTATTTATCAGAATTTTATAAAATGTGTATATAACTATAAAATGGGGGGATTTCTTCATGTGTACTAGTTTGACGTTACAAACAAAAAATTTCCAGCATCTTTTTGCGAGAACAATGGATTTCACATTAGATATGAATCAGGAAGTAATAATCATTCCTCGGCGTTATCAGTGGAAAAATATAACTGGTGAAACGATCCGAGCGAAAAAGGCTGTTGTCGGAATGGGAATTAATCATGAAGGAAGGGTCATTATGGCGGACGGAGTAAATGAAGCTGGTATGACATGTGCCACTCTCTATTTCCCGGGATTCGCTACTTATAGTAACAGCATAGATGACCATAAAACGAATTTAGCACCATTTGATTTTGTGGCTTGGAGCTTGACGCAGTTTAATTCTGTTGAAGAGTTAAAAAAATCTGTTGATAACATTTCCCTTATAGATGTACCATTACCAGTTTTAGGGATTACTCCGCCACTACATTGGATTTTAGCAGATAAATGGGGAGAGTGTATTGTACTTGAGCCGACAACTGATGGAATAAAAATGTATGACAATCCAATAGGAGTGATGACTAATAGCCCGGAGTTTAATTGGCATTTACAAAATTTAAGACAATATATTGGACTTAAATCGCAGCCATTTGCACCAACCGAGTGGGGAGACGTACCATTAAGTGCTTTTGGCCAAGGTTCCGGATCGATGGGACTTCCTGGAGATTTCACCCCGCCATCAAGATTCGTGCGGGCAGCATATGGCAAACAAAACATTCAAGGTATAGAGAACGAAGAAGAGGGGATATCGGCTATTTTTCATATCTTATCAAATTGTGAGGTTCCTAAGGGGGCAGTAATAACAGAAGACGGTATATTAGATAATACTATCTATACAAGTGCAATGTGTATGGAGTCTGGAACATATTATTACCATACTTACGATTGTAGACAAATTATAGCCATTCATTTATTCAATGAAAATTTAGATACAGCTGAGATTAAAACGTATCCGTTCCAGCGGAAGCAAAAAATCTTTTATGAAAACTGATAAAAACACCTCCATTGAATTTGCATACTTAGTATGCGAATTCGGGAGGTGTTTTTCTATTAAGCCGAAGCCTTCTTCATTCTCTCAAGTAAACTAGATAACACATGCGTACGATAAGATTCTAGTTTTTTACCTTCATAAGTACGAATACCTAATTTTTTAAGTTCTTTTACATACCAACCTTTGCTTCCGAAATACATGTGATCGCTCCCCTTCAACTTTGTTTTTATTTGTCCTGATTATACTTGGAGGAACAGGAATTATAATGAAGGAAATGAATTTCGCGCGAAAATGGTTAACTTTGTTGCAAAAGACATATATACTAAAGATAGTATACAACGAGGTGGACAAGACGTGATTATAGAGAAGCACGAAATTCAAATTGACCAAATTACTAGCGGTAAAGTGAATATCTTTACTTTCTATAGAAATAGAAAGCAAATTGATGATCATTTTTTACGATTGCAAGAACCATCGCTTACAGCAAACTACTTCTTCCATTTTCATTTTGATGCAGAGAGCTTGCATCTACTGCAGGAAGAGTTTCCAGGCGTATATCCGTACGACGGTAGTGAAACGATTCACGACTGGACGGAAAAGATGAAAGCTGAATTGCAACATCAGATCCAAACAGGTAAATGGAATAAACGCGTACGTATTGGTAATCGCATTCTAGATGTGGTGTTTACGTGGTGTGACGAAGATATAGTAGAGTGAAAAAGAAGCGGATGACGCTTCTTTTTTTTAGCGCTGGAATAAAACGAGCTTACCTGCAGTAGATGTACAGCGATGTGTTTTTTCATACAATCCTTTTTCTTGTAAAATAGATTCACCTTTTGCTTTTGCTTCTTTTTCAGTTGCCGCCTCGAATGATTCGTCTAATGCTTTTGAACCATCTTTTTCAAAGACTGTTAGAACGTATACTCCCATGAAAATTCCCTCCAATAATTAAAATCAGAATCTTATAATTATTTTGACATAAAACGCTACAATATGCAAAGAAATATATGACATTGCGTGGTAAAATAGAATGAAACTTTAATCATCGAGAATATTTTCATTCTCGATGATGATTAGTTTTCAGCGATGTTAATTTTAATAAAATGAAACTTTTGAAAGATAGAAAGGATCGTTATTTGTGAAACAAGTAAAGTTTATACATGCGGCTGATTTGCATTTGGATAGTCCGTTTAAAGGAATGGAGATGAATGTTGCGCAGTCTGTTTGGGAGAGAATGAAGCAAAGTACGTTTGAATCATTTGAGCGTATTGTTGATAAAGCGATTCAAGAGCGCGTTGATTTCGTATTACTAGCTGGGGATTTGTATGATGCGGAGACGAGAAGTTTGAGGGCGCAAGTGTTTGTGCGTGAGCAAATGAAGAGACTTTCGCAGTACGATATCCCTGTTTTTATTATTCACGGTAACCATGATCATTTAGGAGGAAGCTGGGCAGCGATTGAGTTTCCGGAAAATGTTCATGTGTTTACGGAGCCTTACGTAGAAGAGAAATCATTTTATAAAAATGGTGAGCTATTAGCTTCTATTTATGGGTTTAGTTATTTGCAGCAAGCGGTAACGGATAATATGACAGCGCAGTATACGAAAATGAGTGATGCGCCTTTTCATATTGGCATGCTTCACGGAAGTGTGGAAGGAGATGCAGAGCATAATCGCTATGCACCGTTTCAAATTCGTGAGTTGAAAGAAAAACAGTTTGATTATTGGGCTCTTGGCCATATACATAAACGTGAAATTTTATCAGAAGAGCCATACATTATTTATCCAGGGAACATACAAGGTCGTCATCGTAAGGAAACAGGTGAGAAGGGTGCGTACCTTATTGAACTTACGAAACAAGGAACGCACTGTTCATTTTTCCATACGGCAGATGTTGTATGGGATGAGATCGAGGTTTGTATTGATGGACTTGAAACTGTTGATGAACTTATGACGAGCATGTCAACTGCGATGAATGATTGCCGAAGAGAAGAGGAAGGGACGCTTTTAACTGTCGTATTCATAGGGCAGGGCCCACTTTCTCCTTATTTGCGTGACGAAAAGCGTGTGGAAGAGATTTTTCACATTTTAGCATCTGGCGAAGAGCGAAAAGATTTCGTATATGTGATGAAGTGGAAAAATGAGACGGTTTCTTTTGCGGAAATCGAGCGTTTGAAAGAAGAAAATCATTTCGTCGGTAGTGTGCTAAAAGAGTTAGAAGCTTTCACCAATATGGACGGCGTGTTGCGCACCATTTGGACGTCTCCTGTAGCGCGTAATAGTATTGAATCTTTTACAGAAGAAGAGAAGAAAGAGATTCAAAAGGAAGCAGAAAATATTATTTTAGAGCAATTATTCCAGCAAGAGAGGGATAAAAAATGAGAATTGAAAAACTCCATATTTATGGGTACGGAAAATTAGAAAATGTGGAAATGGATCTTTCCTTACTGACGGTGTTATACGGTGAAAATGAAGCGGGGAAATCGACAATTCGCTCGTTTATGAAAAGTATTTTGTTCGGTTTTCCGACGAGAGGACAGCGCCGTTATGAGCCAAAAGAAGGTGGGAAGTATGGCGGAGCGATGACTGTACAAACAGAGAAGTACGGTCGTTTGAAAATTGAACGATTGCCAAAGACGGCATCTGGCGAGGTGACCGTTTATTTTGAAGACGGGAAAACGGGCGGCGAGGAAATTTTAAACGATATATTAAGCGGGATGAATGAAAGTTTATTTGAATCGATCTTTTCATTTGATATGCATGGTCTTCAAAATATTCATCAGCTCGGCGAAGCGGATATTGGCAATTATTTATTTTCGGCAAGTGCAGTCGGAAGCGATGCGCTATTACAGTTAGATAAAAAGCTAGAAAAAGAAATGGATCAACGCTTTAAACCGAGTGGGCGTAAACCGGAAATTAACGTGTCACTGCAAGAGATGAAGAAACTTGAAGAGAAGATGAAAGAGTGGCAAGGGAAAATTGGCACGTATGAAAAACAAGTCGAGCAATTAAAAGAAAGTGAAGAGAAACTTGCTTCTGTTCGTATGGAGAAAGAGAGTGCAGAAAAACGAAAGCAAGATTATGAAATATTAGCAGCGCTTGAGCCACTCGTTATTGAAAAGCGTGCGCATGAGAAAGTGTTAGAAAATGAGAGCGGGCAGTTTCCTGTAAACGGAATGGCGCGCTATGAAGCGATTAAGGCGAAGATGGAGCCGCTCCAATTACAAGTTGACTCGCTCCATAAAAAAATAGAGACGGTGCAATCGGAAATTGCCTCGATTCAAATAGATGAAGAGTTTTTACAAAAAGAAAGTTATGTAGAAGAACTTCGTATGCAACATATGTCTTACGAAAATGCACGCCAAGAAATGCGTGATATGACAGGAAGTATTGCGAATATAAAAGAAGAAATTGCAGAACTAGAACAACAAATTGGTGCTACTTTTGAAAAGGAAGCGGTTCTTGCGTTTGACATGAGTTTGGCAACGAAAGAATTAATTACGCAAACCGTACAAAAAGCGCGTGAATTAGAAACGCAAAAAGCACAGCTTGATGATCGTTTTAAAGTAGCGCAAGAGCAATTAGAAGAACAAGAAGAAAATATAAGACAGATTCAGAAACAAATGTTAGTTGATGAAGAGCGAGATACGTTAGTTGAGAAAGAGAAATCGTTCCAAGATGCGGCGTTTATCGGTATGGGCGCAGAGAGAATGAAGCGCAAGTATGAGGAAAAAGCAGGAGCAGCTATGCAAAAGAAAAAGCAGTGGCAAAGAGTTTGTCTTCTGTTACTTCTTATTAACACGCTTGTTTTATTCACGAGTTTATTTATTGATAACCGCCCGCTCTTATTTATTAGTGTTATTGTTTTTGTAGGGATTGTTCTTGCCCTTGTTTTATATAAAGATCCGTCAAGTGGATTACAAGAAGAGCTTCTTACTCTTCAGCAAAGTGCTGGCGGGAGACAAAGTGAAGAAGTGCTGTCTGTGCGCTATCAGTTAGAAAAAGATGAAGAGATTCGGAAGCTATTTGAGCGTGAGTCTTATAAATTGCAGCAAATGGAGCGAGCTTATGATAAAGTCGTTTCATCGTATGAGGAATGGGAGAGAGAAACGTTCCAGGCGGGAGAACAAGTAGATGCATATAAAACGCGCTATATGTTCCCAGAATTTTATACGTATGCACACATATTGCCAGCGTTTGAGCGTATTGAAAAAATGCAGCAATTATATCGGGAGTTAGAAAAAGAAGGCACGCGAAAATCTTCATTATATGAAATGATTTCGCATTTTGAACAGAAACTAGAAGCTGTTATCGGTAGTGCGGAGTATAGTAAGCTACACGGGGCACAAAGTCGTATGCAAAATGAGAAAGAGAAGCGCCAAACTTGTAAGCAGTTAAAAGAAAAACTGGCGGAATGGCAAGAAGAATATGAGTTTATGCAAGAACAATTGAAACAACTGTTAGTAGAACGAAATGCATTATGGAATATTGCAGAGACTACAGATGAAGAGATGTTTTTAGAAGCGGGTAAACTGGCGGAAAAACGTGAAGATGCTGAGAAACAAGTAGTGCGTTTATTACCGCAAATTGATCTGTTAGAACAGCGTTTAAAGAGTTTATCATTAGCTGAACATTACGAAGCTGACGGTTATGAAGAGAAATTAAAGAGAGAAATTACAGTCGTACAAAACTGTCTGGCGCAAGAGAAAGAATTGACAGAGCGCATCGCGAAACATCGTATGGAAATTGCGAATTTAGAAGAAGGTAGTACGTACGGCGATTTAATGCATGAGTGGGAAATGAAAAAAGCGCAAGTACGTGAACAAGTGAAGAAGTGGGCTGCTTATGCGGCCGCAAAGACAGTATTAACGAAAACGAAGCAATATTATCATGAAGTGCATCTGCCTCGTATTTTACAAAAATCAGAAGAGTATTTCGTCTATTTAACGGGCGGACGCTATAGTAAAATCTTTTCACCGTCAGAGGCGGAGCCGTTCGTTGTTGAACGTAACGACGGTATACGTTTTTACAGTCATGAACTAAGCCAAGCGACAGCGGAGCAGTTATATTTATCGCTGAGATTTGCACTTGCGAAAACATTTGAACATGATTACCCATTTATTATTGATGATAGTTTCGTGCACTTTGATGCGGTAAGGACGGATCGAACGATTGAACTAATAAAGGAAATCGCAAAAGATAGACAAGTCATCTTCTTTACATGTCATGCGCATTTACTCGCGTATTTTACAGAAAAACAGATTATAAAATTAACACATAAGCGTAAAGAAAATGAGTTGTAATATGCTATACTAAAAGTAACTGATTTGGTGGAGGAATTCGAATGAAAAAGAAAATTGCAGAATATGAAGTTGGTGAACAAGTCGATGTTTTCTTGTTAATTAAAACAGCGACAAAAGGTCTAGCAAGTAATGGAAAGCCATTTTTAACAGTAATCTTACAAGATCCAAGTGGAGATATTGAAGCGAAGCTATGGGACGTATCACCAGAAGTTGAGAAACAATATGTAGCAGAAACAATCGTTAAAGTAGCTGGTGATATTTTAAACTACAAAGGACGTATTCAATTACGTGTGAAACAAATCCGTGTTGCGAATGAAAATGAAGTAACAGATATCTCGGATTTCGTAGAAAAAGCACCAGTGAAAAAAGAAGATATGGTTGAGAAAATTACGCAATACATATTTGAAATGAGAAACCCGAACATTCAGCGTCTAACAAGACATTTATTAAATAAGCATCAAAATGAATTTTTAGAATATCCAGCAGCGACAAAGAATCATCATGAGTTCGTATCTGGACTAGCTTATCACGTTGTATCAATGCTAGATTTAGCGAAAGCTATTTCAAATCTATACCCATCATTAGATAAAGACTTACTATATGCAGGCGTTATTTTACATGACCTTGGTAAAGTAATTGAACTATCTGGTCCAATTTCTACAACGTATACGTTAGAAGGAAATTTACTAGGCCACATTTCTATCATGGTGAACGAAATTGGTAAAGCAGCAGATGAGCTGAACATCGATGCAGAAGAAGTATTAATTCTTCAACACATCGTCCTTTCTCACCACGGAAAAGCAGAATGGGGTAGCCCAAAACCACCATTAGTAAAAGAAGCAGAAATTCTGCACTACATCGACAACTTAGATGCAAAAATGAACATGATGGACCGCGCATTAGGACGCACAAAACCAGGCGAATACACAGAGCGTGTCTTCGCACTTGATAATCGTTCGTTCTATAAACCGACGTTCCATAATTAAAAGTGTGAATAAAGTGGCCTCATTAAGTTCTAAAAGCTTAGTGAGGCTGTTTTCTTTATTAAAAATTAAATGAAATAGTTAAGAAGTACGCATGGGGGTAACGAAGAACGATTAAAACATATCTCACCACTAGAATGGGAGCATATCAACTTTAATATGGCAGATACTTAGAATCGCTTCAGCCTGTATAACAGGCCTAAAAATAAGAGTTGAAACTTGTTTAGCATCTATTTTTGTTAAAAGGTGGGAGAATTGTGCTATGATGTGAGCAAATATAAAACTATCTAAAGGAGGGATTCACATGCCGCATGTTGTGTTTCGTGGAATTACTACTGAACAATTAAAACACATAAGCAAGCCATTAGTAGAAGAGCTCGCAGAGATTTGTGAGTGTGGTACGGATAATTTTACGTTGGAACTACCAAGTTCTACGTTTGTATTCAATGGAGAAGAAATAGAAGCGTTTCCTCTTATTGAAGTGAAATGGTTCGAGCGTGGACAGGAAATTCGTGATCGATTTGCCAAGGCCATTACTACATATGTAATGGATTTTGGACTTCCAGAAGTAGAGGTTGTATTTACGGTTTTCACAGAATCAGCGTATTATATTAACGGGAAGCATTGTGCAAGTTAGAGCTATTATAAATGTTTTTGTAACATTTATCCCGCATTAACGGGCAGTAAGACCCCCACCTCAAAATTCAGCGGAAGCAAAGAAGTTAGGTGGGGGATCAACTGTCCGTAAAAGCCCGATTGGTTCAACTAATAATCAGTGGGGGATGAACAAAACCCCCACTGATTAAAGTTTCACTTTATAAGGGATAGAACCACATCGCTATCAAGCTAACTAGACAAAATACCCTCTAAAAAGAAAAAGGCGTTATTCTTTCTGAGAAATCATAGGAAAGGATAACGCCTTTATATCAATTTTAATATAATCGATTCACTTCTTTATAAAAAGTTTGGTTATTTTATTGAAGCTTATTCCACAAACACACCCGTTTGTTCATTTTTTACTGTTTGAAAGCCATACTTTTTATATTGATTCATTTATTGGAAAAACCGAAAGTTTTAAACTCTCTCTATTACATATTTATTTTTGGAAAAATAGCCTAACTCCAAATACTAATAATACTGTGCCAGTAATACCCTCTATTGTACGGTTCACCTTTTCTTTTCTTAAAAAAGTTCTTAATTGACGTATTAGAGAGATATAAAGTAAATACCATATTGCTGTCAAAGTCGTAAATGTGAATCCCAACAAAAGAAATTGGAAGAAATGACTTTGATTACTCACAATAAATTGGGGTAGAAAACTAAGGAAAAATACAGCCGTTTTTGGGTTTAAGATTGCCGTGGTAAATCCTTGTCTAAAACTTTTAACCGTTCCAATATCCTTAGAGTTTATTTCCACTGAACTTGACATATCTTCTTTTTTAGAAAAGGCACTTTTAATTGACTTTACAGCTAAATAAATTAAATAAAATGCCCCAGCATATTTTATTAATGTAAATAGCATAGCAAATTTCATTAAGATAGCAGAGAGTCCTAGTGTAGCCATTATTGTATGAATCATCATTCCAGATACTGTTCCTAAGACGGTCTTTATTCCACCATTTCTACCATGAGAGATAGTGTTTTTTGTAACTAAAGCAAAACCGGGACCAGGCATCATTATAATAAGGAGTGCTGTAAGGATAAATAGCATATAATTTTCCATGTTCTGGTATTTCCTTTCTGATTTTTAGTTTCGCTTATAGTATAGCTTTTTTCCTTAAAACATTAAATATAAAAAGTGTGATCAGGATAGTATCATAAGCTTTCAAGGAGTTGTAATTGAATTATAGAGGGCTTCACTTGAATAATGTTCTTCTGTAAATGAGCGTTTTAATAGAATGTCAATTACGTAAATAATCAGATTTTACACCCTAAATGTTATTTAACAAAAAAATCTTGAATTCGAGATTTTTCACTTGCTTTTCAATCACTTGAGGTGTAAAGTGATAGTAACGAAAGCGATTGAGTCATATGAAAAACATACACTCAGTTGTTTTCGATTAAAAAACAAAGTAACTTATACAGTAAAAACTAAGATGAATTTACAAAAACATAATTAAGAATAAATTGAAAAGCTAAAAACCATATTAGTTGTGGGAAATATTATTTTTTTAGTTATCACTTGACTAGTAAAACGAAACGGAGGAATAATCAATGTATAAAATTAAAGGGCATCATCACATTTCAATGGTTACGAAAAATGCAAATGAAAATAATCACTTTTATAAAAACGTGCTTGGCTTACGTCGTGTGAAAATGACAGTAAATCAAGATGATCCGTCAATGTACCACTTATTTTATGGAGATAAAACAGGAAGTTCAGGTACGGAATTATCATTTTTTGAAATTCCATTAGTAGGAAGAACATATCGCGGTACGAATGCGATTACTCGAATTGGATTACTCGTTCCTTCAGAGGAAAGCTTACATTACTGGAAAGAACGATTTGAGAATTTTGATGTGAAACATAGTGAAATGACAACATATGCAAATCGTCCTGCTTTACAATTTGAGGATGCTGAAGGTCTTCGCTTAGTACTACTCGTTTCAAACGGAGAAAAAGTAGAGCACTGGGAAACTTGGGAGAAATCAGAAGTTCCTGCAAAGCATCAAATTCAAGGAATGGGTTCTGTGGAAATGACAGTTCGTAGACTTGATAAAATGTCGAGTACACTTACAGAGATGTTCGGTTATACAGCGGTTAGCCGTAGCGAAGAGGAAGCAATTTTTCAATCCATTAAAGGAGAGGCTTTTGGAGAAATCGTTGTGAAATATTTAGATGGACCTACTGAAAAGCCGGGCCGAGGGAGCATTCACCATTTAGCAATTCGCGTGAAAAACGATGCAGAGCTTGCCTATTGGGAAGAACAGGTGAAACAAAGAGGCTTCCAGTCTTCAGGAATCATCGACCGTTTCTACTTTAAAAGCTTATATTTCCGTGAATCAAACGGAATCCTTTTTGAAATTGCGACAGATGGACCAGGATTTACAGTTGATGGAGATGTGGAACATTTAGGAGAAAAACTTGATTTACCACCGTTCTTAGAAGATCAGCGTGCAGAGATTGAAGCGAATTTAGCACCTATTGAAGAGAAGTAATAGGAGAGAAAATATAAATTAAAAAATATTGGAGGAATATAAAATGAACCAATTAAAAGGAATTCACCACGTTACAGCGATTACAAGTAGTGCAGAAAAAAACTATGAGTTTTTCACTCACGTTTTAGGAATGCGTTTAGTTAAGAAAACAGTAAACCAAGATGATATTCAAACGTATCATTTATTCTTTGCAGATGATAAAGGGAGTGCAGGAACAGATATGACATTCTTTGATTTCCCAGGTGTTCCGAAAGGCGTACACGGTACAAATGAAATTTCAAAAACTTCATTCCGTGTTCCGACTGATGCAGCATTAGAGTATTGGGTGAAACGCTTTGACCGTCTTGAAGTAGAACATACAGGAATTAAAGAGCAATTTGGTAAGAAAACTCTTTCTTTCGTTGACTTTGATGACCAAGAATATCAATTAATCTCAGATGAACTTGATAAAGGAATCGAATCAGGTACACCGTGGCAAAACGGGCCAGTACCATTAGAATATGCAATCACTGGTTTAGGACCTGTATTTATCCGTATTGCAAACTTTAGTTTCTTCAAAGAAGTGCTAGAAAAAGTTTTATTATTTAAAGAGGTTGCGCAAGAAGGAGAATTCTATTTATTTGAAGTAAATAAAGGTGGAAACGGTGCTTCTGTCGTTGTAGAACATAATACGGTTCTTCCAGAAGCACGACAAGGTTTTGGTACGGTTCACCATGCTGCATTCCGCGTAGAAGATCGCGCTGTATTAGAAGAATGGATTGAGAGAATCAGTAGCGTTGGACTTCCTTCATCTGGTTATGTAGACCGTCATTTCTTTGAATCATTATACGCAAGAGTTGCACCACAAATCTTATTTGAATTTGCAACAGACGGCCCAGGGTTTATGGGAGATGAGCCATACGAAACACTTGGCGAAAAATTATCTTTACCTCCATTCCTAGAGCCAAAACGTGAAGAAATTGAAAAATTAGTTCGTCCAATTGATACAGTGAGAAGTACGAAGGAATTCATTAAAGAGTAAAAATAGAGATAGTAAGTAGGAGAGCAAGTAGTTTTAGCGGAGTGCTGGAACTGCTTGCTTTTTTATTTATTCTAGTGAGTTTTCTGATAATTGTTTCTCAAGTTATCAAAAAGGAAAAGTTTGGTATAATTAATTAAAACATTAAATTTTCTGATAATTATTTTTCAATACATAGAAAAGGAGTGGTAATATACAATTTTGATAATTGTATAAAAATCCTAATTTTGGAGAAAAGGGGATGCGAGTTTATGGGAGCAGATGTAGTAACGCGGGAGCAAATGAGACACTTATTGGATGATTGGTATCATTCAATGTTAAAACAAGATGTGGTTAAAGCGAAAGTACTAAATGAGGAAATAGAGTCCAAGGTTATTTATATTAAAGAAGATCAGTATGCGGCATTTTATCACGCATTATTAAAATTCCGTTATCATGTGCTAATTGATAGTTTGAGTATTACAGAGAATAGTTTTGATGAAATTAATACCTTTATAATTCCTGATGACGCACTTTTAACACATTATTATCACTTATTTAAAGGTATTCATGCAATGTATATATCAAATTACATTGAGTCACAAAATCACTTTGAAGAGGCTGGGAAATTAATTAAATATATAACATCTTCGTTGGAACATGCTGAATTCAATTATAGATTTGCATATTTGTCTTATCAAACGTATAAACCATTGATGGCGATTGATCAAATACGTTTAGCAAAAGATGAATATGAAAAACATCCTGGCTATGAAGTTTGTATTGCTTTGTGTGAGAATATTTTTGCAATGGCTTGTATTGATTTAAAGCAATATGAACAAGCCGAAGAGAAGTTGAATTTGGCATTAGATGTATTTCAAAAGATAGATAATGAAAGATTTATTACAATGGTTCGTCATAATTTAGCATGGTTATATGCAAGTCAAAACCTTTCGAGTTTAGCAATTCGACATTTAGTAGAAGTAATAAAAAGTAATCCCAAACATTTCAAAGCAATGTTTGTATTAGCACGTGAATATTACAAAATTGGAAAAATCGATACTGCCGCTGAATTAATTGAAAAAGGATTAGATATATGTAATAAGATACAAAATAAAGAATTTCAGCACCGTTTTGTAATTTTAAAGGAAATGAATCAAAAGACGTCTAGTGTATTATTAGAATCCACTATTTTAAATGGGATTTTATATTTTGAGAAAGAAGGTTTGTTGGATTGTATTCAAGAATATACTGAGATTTTAGCTATGCAATTTTATAAAGAAGAAAACCATGTAAAGGCAAGTAAATATTTTTATATAAATAATCAAGCACAGAAAAAACATTTAGAAAAAGGGGCGTTGAAATAATGAAAAAAGTAGGCGTAATAGCAAAAGGATTAATTTTTGTAGGGATTCTTTCATTGGGACTTAATTTTTCTTCTACTACACAGCAAGCAGTTAATATTGGTGACGGAGGAGCACCAGCAAGACCAGACTACGTTAACATTGGCGACACAGGAGGAGCACCAGCAGATAATAGAGGCGACGGCGGAGTAAGCCAACTATAATAACAAAGAAAGGGACTTCAACATGAAGTCCCTTTTTCTATTTTCAGGCCATGTAGAGAAAAGAATTGACTTACTTTAAATATGTAACTATAATAGTTACATAATAACCATTAGTAATAGAAATGAGTTATATTTTTTTAGTATAATTGTAACTATCTCAGTTACAATTAAAAGGAGAACATAAAACAACCAAAAAATGTAAAAACTTTAAATAGAAACAAGAGAAAGGAGACGGGAACTTTGAAACGGTTTAAGTTTTATATGATTAGCGGTATTGTGCTCGTTTGGTTAATTGTTTGTAACTTCGTTGAGAAGCCGATTGCGAAGGTTGGAGAAGTGAAAGATACTGTTATGATGAAGTTGAATACGAAAGAGAGTATGGCGCAAATTGATGGGCAGACGATTTATTTTAAACAAATTGGTGAGGGGAAACCTCCGTTACTTATGCTTCACGGGTTTGGTGGTTCTTCTGATGGGTTTAGTGATATTTATCCGGAACTAGCGCGAGACCATACGATTATTGCGGTTGATATTTTAGGGTTTGGGCGTTCTTCTAAACCTATTGATTTTCAGTATTCGTTTCCTGCGCAAGTGAATTTATATTATAAGTTAATGAAGAAGCTCGGATACGATCAGTTTGCGGTGCTCGGCCATTCAATGGGCGGAGAGATGTCCCTTAATTTAGCGTATTTATATCCGGATGCAGTGACGCATCTCATCTTGGCGGATGCCACAGGGATAGAGTCTTTCCAGCAAAAAGAAAGTTATGAAGTACCACCGCTATCGACGGACTTACAAACTGTAACTGAGATTGCGAAGTATAATAAAAATGAAGTGAAAAATAGTCGTGATGATAAAGAGCATTATGATCAGCTTACGAAAATGAGAGAGCGCCGCATTGCGATGGAAGCAGATAAAATTAAGGTACCGACTTTAATTTTATGGGGACGACATGATAAGAGTGTTTCTTGGAAAAATGGTGAACTGTATCATGGGCTATTTGCGAATAGTACGTTTCATATTATTGAAAAAGGATACCACGCACCGTTTCGTCAGGAACCAATTGAGTTTATGGAATATGTACAAGCATTTTTCGCGAAGCATCCACAATAAAAATTTTAAGCATAAATCCACTTCTTTCCTCATAAAGTGAAACTAATAAGGCTTGTCTAAGGAAAGGAATGAAGTGATTTGGAAACTTTACCATGGTGGGTTTATCTTGTAATTGTCGGGATTGTACTAAGTGGCTACATGGTTTTATATACTTCGAAAAAAGAG
Source organism: Noccaea bulbosa (assembly GCA_900406535.1). Classification (NCBI taxonomy): domain Eukaryota; kingdom Viridiplantae; phylum Streptophyta; class Magnoliopsida; order Brassicales; family Brassicaceae; genus Noccaea; species Noccaea bulbosa. The sequence goes on from OVBJ01001827.1 coordinate 16,121, forward strand.
CAAGATATGGATAATGAGTTTATTGAAAAAGAAGGCGAAGTATATATGAAGCGCTTAGAAGAAGAGCGTGAGAAACGTAATCAGGATAGTGATAAAGATTCGGTATTGCTTTAATAAAAATTTCGAAAGGCTACCACCTAGTAGAACTTTACAACTAGGTGGTAGCCTTTTTCTTCTTGGGGATCAGGTTATATAAATTTAATATTACATGTATACGAGATTCATCAGAACTTTTATTGATGGTATTTATATATTTTTTTACTCATAAGAATGGAACTAGCGGGGGATTTTACTGGGGGGGATTAACAATGCATAGGGATGAAACATCATTACATCCTGATACAGGTGTTACATCTGTAATGTTTGTTGAGCGTTCATTAAATGAAATTCGTTTTTGGTCTAGAATCATGAAGGAGCATTCTTTTTTTCTTCGCTTAGGGTTTAGATGCGAGGATACTCAACTAATTGAAGAGGCTAATCAATTTTATCGATTGTTTGAACATATCGAACAAATAGCGCATTCCTATACAAATGAAACAGATCCTGAGCAAATAAAAAGATTTAATGCAGAAGTACAACAAGCCGCAACTAATATTTGGGGATTTAAAAGAAAAATCTTAGGATTAATTCTCACATGTAAATTGCCAGGACAAAATAACTTTCCACTGTTAGTTGACCATACAAGTAGGGAAGCTGACTATTTTAGAAAACGTTTAATACAATTAAATGAAGGGAAATTAGATGCCCTTCCTGATGCTATTATTAAAGAAAATGTTTTCTTTTTACGGATTATGGCAGACCATGCTAAATTTATTGGCCATCTTCTTGATCCATCGGAAAGAAAGCTTGTAGATACAGCACGGAATTTTAGCAATGATTTTGATGAATTGATGTATCAAGCAATTGACTTAGAATCTATGAAACCACAATCCCAAACAGTCCCACTTTTAGATCAATTTTTAGATCAAAATCGTGTGTCGGTTACATCTCTTCGGGATTTTAAGAAAACAGCACGTGATTTAATTGAGCAATGTAAAATAAAGAGTATCATTCATCCATTATTAGCAGACCATGTTTTCCGTGAAGCTGATAGATTTCTTGAAATCATTGATATGTATGATGTTCATCTTACAAATATTCAATCACAACCTAGATATTAGAAGATAAGGAAAGATACTATTTTTTCCTTAAGCCGAGAAGTTAACAATTTATTGTTAGCTTCTTTTCTTTGTGATTAAAATTTTCTTTTAAGGACTACATAAATCCCTTTCACCAAATATGTAATTCTTTGTAAAATGATATATATGGAAAGATTATGAATATACAGGAAATCTATGGATAGTAGATTTTAATAAATTATTCGGGGGAAATTTATTAGTTAAGTATATTAACTTGTTTGCACTACATTTTACAAATAAAGGGGTATTAGTAATCATGAAAGCAAAGAAATTAGTAAGTTTAGCGTTACCAGTTATGTTATTGAGTGGTTGTATTACAATTGAAACTGATGGTAAGAAAGCTGAGCCAAAGAAAGAAGAAACGCAAAAGGTAGAGAAAGAGAATAAGACTTCTGAAAAAGAGAGTAAGTCAACTGATAGCAAGAAAGAGGATAGCTTATCTGTAGCGAAAGGTGAAGGTACAAACAGTAGTTCATCAAGTAGTCAACCAAGTTCTTCTTCAAATAATTCAACTTCTTCTAGTTCTTCAACTGGTAAGGTAACTGGTTCAGATGTTGAAAGGTACAAGGCAGATATCATAAATAGTGCTACTCAAATTGAAGATACAATGAAATTAATTGAAGGAATAGCAGATTCAGACGTAAAATCATACAAACAAAAGAAAAGTGAAGTACAACTGAGTTTAGGTGGAGCAAAGGCAACTGCAACGAAACTGAAGAATCTACAAGCACCTCCTGAATTACAGGGAGAACAAGTGAAGATAAAGCAATCGATGGAACTGTATGCGGATTGTTTCCAACTTCTCTTTGATGCATTAGACCAAGAAGACGAGAGTAAAATGCATCAATCATTAAGTAAAGCACAAGAAGGTTCAAAACTGTTTGAAGAAGCAGCGAAGAGTATCGGTAGCAAAACAAACTAAGAGTAAATTACTTTAAGGAGTATGAGGTATGAAAGTGAAGAAACTAATGGCTGCTGTAGTTCCAGTTACATTATTATTAAGTGGTTGTGTTACAGTAAAAGATTCGGCAAGTAAAGAAGCAAAGACAGAAGAAACAAGTAAAGCTAAGTCTTCTGGAACAAAAGAAAAATCAACTAATTCGAAAGAAGAAAGTAAAGATGTTCAAAAGGTTCGAGTTTTAGATGAAGATTATGCACAATATTTATTAGACATTGAACAGGATATGTTAAGACGATTTGATTACTATGATGCATCTGTAAAGGATTTGAGAAACGGAAGTAAATCAAAAGCTGAGGTATTAGATAGTGTTAAAGACATCTATAAAGTATTTGATAAGATAGAGAAGATTTCTGCACCGCCAAAACATAAAGAAGACCAAAAAGAGATTGAAAGAGCTGCAGGTAAACTAAGAGAAACATTCGGTGAAATAGAGAAGTTATTCAACGATAAAGGTTTTAGCTTAGAGACTGATAAGGAAATCTTAAATAAAGCAAATATAAAATTAGAGGAAGCAAAACGTATTTGGAAACCTACATTTGATAAGTTAAGGGCTGAAGTAAAAGGTGATACAACCACGGAAAAATCTACTAGTACAACAAGTAGTTCTACACAGGCAAACCCAACTACTGGCAGTCAGGCTCAAACAGATAAAAGTCAAGCAAAAACTGGGGTATTTGTAGATACAGTTGGTACAAGTGAAGAGTTAGGAATTAGTTATAGCAACATGCAGAAGAACATTAAAGATGGTACTGAGATTATTGGTAATTGGGGTATTGATTACGGCAGTGGCGTAAAAACTACGCTAGTACTAAAAGGTGATAAAACATTTGAGTCTTATGCGAATGGTTCTTATCCGAATAAAGATAACTATTTAACAGGAACATATACGGTGGATGTCCCATCATTCCAGTTATCTTTAAAAGTAACAAAAGCAGTTAAAGACGATCAAGAAGTAAAGTTAACAAATGATAGTATCATGTATAAATTGCAAAACTATGATGGAAACACATTACAAATTTATCATATGGACGATAATGTTCGTATTCGATATGTAAAACAATAAATAATTGGTGAAAAACTCTGTAATAAATTTTACAGGGTTTTTTATTAGTTTTAATTTAATTTCTTCATTATCTTTCCAGACGCTGTCCATACTAGTATAAGTTGAGAAATGAACAAAACGATAATGATAGGCAGTTGATGTAACTCCATAGTAACTGTAACCATCTAAAGCCCAATTCATACACTATGGTGGAGGATTTTCACCTAATAACCGGATGAAAAAGGGGTGTAATCATGAAGAAACGTACTGTTAATGAAGCGGGAGGGAAAGTGCCGCAACCAATCCGCAGCGACGGAGCAGGTGCAATTGATTCTGGACCTCGTAATGTTATGCGAGATATTCAAAATCCGAATATGCTTGTTCCACCTATAACGGATGCAGGATTAGTTCCTAACTTGAAGTTTTCATTCTCGGACACTTCTATGATTTTGAAACACGGCGGGTGGTCTCGGGAGATTACTGCTCGGGAACTACCAGTTTCGACGACGATTGCTGGGGTAAATATGAGCTTAACGGCCGGTGGAATACGAGAACTTCATTGGCATAAAGAAGCGGAATGGGCGTATATGCTTTTAGGACGGGCACGCATAACGGCTGTTGATCAAAATGGACGGAATTTTATTGCTGATGTTGGACCAGGTGATCTTTGGTATTTTCCGCCTGGTATTCCGCATTCCATTCAAGGATTGGAACATTGTGAATTTCTACTTGTTTTCGATGATGGACATTTTTCTGATTTATCTACTTTAGCTATTTCTGATTGGTTTGCGCATACGCCAAAAGAAGTGTTGTCGGCTAATTTTGGAGTACCTGAGAGTGCTTTTCATTCTATCCCTTCAGGTCAAGTTTATATTTATCAAGGAGAGGTGCCAGGTTCGCTTGAAAGTCAGGAAGTTCAATCACCGAAAGGGGAAGTTCCTTTAACATTTAAACATGAACTGTTAAAACAAAAGCCAATTAAGACTCCTGGTGGTAGCGTTCGAATTGTAGATTCTACAAATTTCCCTATTTCAAAAACGATCGCAGCAGCGCTCGTTGAGGTTGAGCCTGGTGGAATGAGAGAACTTCATTGGCACCCGAATAATGATGAATGGCAATATTATTTGACAGGAGAAGCGAGAATGACTGTGTTTCTTGGAAATGGTACCGCTCGTACATTTGATTATAGAGCTGGTGATGTCGGATATGTACCGTTTGCGACGGGGCATTATATTCAAAATACAGGTACCGAAACATTATGGTTTTTAGAGATGTTCAGAAGCAATCGTTTTGAAGATGTATCGTTAAATCAATGGATGGCACTGACTCCTAAAGAAATAGTGGAGAGTAATATACATGTTGGCCCGCAAGTAATGGATTCCCTGCGTAAGGAGAAGTGGCCTGTTGTGAAATATCCGGGGTTTTCGTATAGTCCGAAAAATGATGAGTAAAAATGAAAATTTGCGTTATTCTTTCTGGAGACTGATAAGAAGGGATGGCGTATTTTTTATGCCTAATCTAGTCTTTATCCCGCTATTTGCCGGGCTGTCCGTAAAAGCCCGATTGGTGAGGGCTGATTAAAGTTTCACTTTATTAGTATCCGCTCTTTGTATTATTGTTCGGGAAATTATTATTGGAGCATAGTATAGGGAAGATACATATAAAATAGCACTATTATAAGCTGTAACGCATAAGTTGCACAGGCGATGCAACGATAACTAGCTTTACTCTTCATCATTTATTTGAACATAATGGGCATAGAGAGGTGATAAACACAGTATGATTTTTAGTGAGCGTTTAAAAGAAGAAAGGGAAAAAAGAAATTGGTCGCAAAATGATTTGGCTGAAAAAATTCATGTAAGTAGGCAATCTGTTTCGAAATGGGAGACGGGAAAGAACTATCCGAGCATTGAAATTATTATTCATTTAAGTGATTTGTTCGATATTACGATTGATGAACTGCTAAGGAGTGATGAAGAATTGACGCAGAAAGTAATTGAAGATAGTAAGAAATTGGCATATCCAAAATGGAAGGTGTTTTTTGATAGTTTATTTATGATAGGGGTATTTTTACTTATTGCAAAAATCGTTGTATGGATGCTAAATAAATTTGCTGGAGCAAGTATTGCAATTGTAGCAGATGCGCCATATGTAATGAATCTTTTACCCCTTGCATTCATGATTATAGGTGGTATAGGTTCCGATAAGTTGAAGGAAATATATAGATAGAGGAAATAATTTCTCTGCACTAGCTGTTCTTTCTACTCAAATTGTGTACTATAAAGGATAGATAGGAAGGGTAACTAACTGTTACGATTTATTTAACCATTTATAACCAAAGTTAATTAAATATATCAGTAAGCCCTGCTAGTCAAGTGATTGGCTAGTAGTGAGGGTTAACTGCGGGCAATCCCTAAAGCTGATTGAACTACAACGTGGCTAGAAATGGCGAGCGTGAATGTCGCGAAAGCAGAAAAAATCAATCAGATGGTGCAAGGTTAAATCCTAAACACTAGAACAATGGGTCTTCCGCCTCGAATCATCTAAGTCAAAAGCGATAAGATGAACGTTCAACGACTATCTCGTATAACTGACGAGAGTACATCACAAGCCTATGGTGGTGGAAAAATCCTCTATCTCTAAAGAGATAAACATATAGTCTGCGCTCATGTGAAAATATGAGAAGTTCATAAGAGAACTGGCTAAGGAATTGCGCCCTTAGTTGAACGAGATAAATTTAATCAAATCTATCAAACCTCATCGAATCTATCGAACGCATGTGCTATCGTGGGTTCAATGAGGTAAGAATAATAATGAAATTTTCACGAGTTAGTCAAGTATCAGAATTAACAGGTTTGCATCCGAGTAGTCTTACGAGAATGCTGGTGGAACACGCTACGATTCAGAAGAACAAATCTTTCATTAAAGGAGTTACATTCTGATGATATTGGCGAAGAAAGTCAGACTAATTCCAACGCTTGAACAAGAAAAAGTGCTTAGAAACCATGCTGGAGCTGCAAGATTCGCTTATAACTATTGTAAAAGAATGAGTGATAGATACTATAAGCTATTTGGAAAATCTGTTTCACAGTTAGCTTTACAGAAACGATTTACAAAGATCAAGAAGCGAAAGAAATATGAGTGGTTAAAAGACATTAATGCACAAGTGCCCAAACAGGCTTCAAAAGATTTTGATACGGCGAGAAAACATTCGTTCAAAAAGTACAAAAATGGTTATCACACTTCTTATAAATCCAAAAAAGATTTAATCCAAGGATTTTATGCCAATTATGAAAGACTGGTTATAGGAAAGAAAGTAGTTCATATTCAGTCTATTGGAGAAGTGAAAACAAGCCAACAACTACCAAGGAATAAAAAACCATCCAATCCAAGAGTTACATTTGATGGTCGTCACTGGTGGATTAGTGTGGGGTTCCAAGAAGACTTTGAATCACAAGAACTAACCAATGAGTCGATTGGTGTGGATGTTGGTTTAAAAGAGCTGTTTGTAGCTTCTAATGGTACGAAAGAACGAAATATAAACAAAGATGCCAAGGTTAAAAAACTTTTGAGAAGGAAAAAGTCAGCGCAAAGAGATATGTCTAGGAGNNTAAAAAACTTTTGAGAAGGAAAAAGTCAGCGCAAAGAGATATGTCTAGGAGATTTAAAAAAGGTGTGAAAATTCAATCTGCTGGATATGAAAAAGCGAAAGCTGAGCACCTGCGGTTATCTAGGAAAATTATGAATATCCGAAATAACCATATCCATCAAGCAACAGCTAGATTGGTGAAAACCAAACCAATGAGGATTGTTGTGGAAGACTTATCTATCTCAAACCTGTTAAAAAACAAAAAACTATCGAAAGCATTTTCATTTCAAAAATTAAACTTCTTCTTTCAATGTTTGTCATACAAGTGCGAGAAGTACGGCATTGCGTATGTAAAAGCTGATAAATGGTTCGCTTCAAGCAAGATTTGCTCATGTTGCGGCGTAAAATACGACCATTCAGTTCAACCAGAAGGACAGTGGAGTTTAAAAATACGTGAGTGGTGTTGTGTTTCATGTAATAGCCATCACGATAGGGATGTAAATGCTGCGATAAATTTATCAAGATGAGTAAAATAAATGCTTGATAATAGGAGGTAACGATACTGCCTCGTGTGGAGTGTTATACCCCTCGTCCCTTTGGGGCTGCGAGAACAC
>OVBJ01001828.1:0-23503 GCA_900406535.1 Noccaea bulbosa
AAAAAAAAAAAGAGACTGGTTGTTTCACGGTAAAGGTTAACGGCGAGCGGCTTTGCTCAGGCGAAAAAACGACGGAGGTTCACAGAGAGATGGGGGAGAGAGAGAGAGAGAGATAGAGGCTGTCCACGATTTACAGATTTGTTTCCACAAAATTAGGTTTGCTTCTTTATATACCTGGGTTTATTTTCCGGTTAGGTAAAAAAAATTTCGATTAGGTTTGGTTAAGTAGACTTCATCATAAAGTTTACAAGAGAAGTCTACTCTGAAAGTCTTCCAAACCAACTACATTGTATCAGAAATTTATTTCGGTTCCTGCTAATTCTCCCAAAATATTTCGTTTTCCCGCTCGGTTTGTTTTGAGTTTTAGACTTCATAACGAAGTCTACCAATGAAGTCTAACTAACCCTAAACCCTAAATCGAATTTTTAAGTAAAAACTTATAGTAAACATTAATTATGTTTACATAATCACAATTAACATTATAAAGTACGAATTCATGAGGCCTTAATCGTTAAAAGAACCCAAACATTTTTTATGTCAAAATTCTCTAAATCCTATCAATGACAATCATAAACCCTATACATTAAATCTCAAACACTAAGCTTCGTGATTAGGTTACTAATGAAACTTATAAATTGATTCATTATTATGAATTTTTTTTACATAGATAGGACTTGTATTTCTTTAAATTATCCATTTTTTATCAAAAGTATTTTTTTATCGATTTTAAACTTTAAATTTAAGATTTTGTTATTTAGCAGACTTCGTCAATAGATTTCACACAATTTTTTTTGGTTTTAACATAAACTAAATAAACCTATACATTTTAATGAATTTGTATTTTATATAGATGACATTTGTATTTACTTAGATTATTAACAAAAAATTCTTGGTAAAATATTTTTTATGTGTAGACTTCTCTAAAATATTTTGCAAGTTAGTAGACTTCATGTGTAGACTTCTCTACAAAGTTTTAGGTTTGTGGCTTATTTTGTCTTTGTTGTACTTAAGCTAATTCATTTATAAGCAAAATTATTTTTAAAAAATGCAAAACTTCAATGTCTTATTTATGTATAATGTTTTTGGTCTACTTTACATAAACTTCTTCTGTAGACTTGTCATTATGGGTAAAATGGTCATTACGGCACTCGTTTATTGTTTGTTCATAAAAGAAAAAAATGATCATTTTATATCCCTTAGACCATGATTATTGGTAGATCTTAGGAAGTTTCTTAAACAAATTAATGCATTTTTTTAAATCAAAAATAAAAAGAAAAAAAGAAAAGTTTCTTATATAAGATGTTTTAAGAAACGAATCTTGTGTTTAAGTTTCTTTCTCTTTCCTCTTTTCTTATTTTCTCTCTCTTCTTCTTCTTTCTTTTTTAAAATAATATTAACTAAGATACAATTTTAGTTTCTTCCAATAATCTTGCTCTTAGGGTATACTTTTGGTTAAAGAGTCATATAGGATATACCTTTTAAAAAAAAATGTTTGGGTACATAAATGAAAATTTCTCTTTTTAAAGTGATGTAAATAAATATTTATTCGTATCAATTTTATTTTAATTAATGTTAATCAAGTTAATATTGATATCAGTTATTTGAAGTGATGTAAGAAAATAAATTTAATGTCAATCTTTAATAAATGATTCTAGTTATGTCAATCTTTAATAAATGATTCTAGTTAAAGTCGTTTAAGTTTTTGACACTTTATAAGTAATTCTATCTACCTAATTTTTTTTAGTGACATAGTACTTGCATTACAATTTACAAACACAATATAATGGAATTGACACAAACTGATTCGAGACATCTGAGGTGAAATTGGCGCTTTCCAAAATGTTTTTGTTGTATTGGACGAGTCATGGAATAATATAAAGCTAGTTCGTGAGTGCTAATCATAGATGCCAACTTGAATTAAAAAAATTAATTTTGTACACATGAACATGGCTAAGTCTTTTAGGTTTCAGATCATATTGGGAGATTTATATGCGGACCGTATTAGACTTGTGACAGTCACTGTGTCACCACCCAGAAGCATATATACACCAGAAGAAGGCTAGATACAAAAGAGAAGAAAAAGATAAGTCTACAAATATAGAGTCTGGATTGCAACTTGCACCACAAGGTATATTGAACTAGATCAGGTAGGTTTTGGTTTGATATTTATTTCGGAGTGGGTTTGTATTGGATGATCTGACTGTCTAAATAATATCAGTTTATAACAAAATACATTAAATACCCATTCACACAAATATATATATATATATATATATATATATATGAAAAATGAAAAACACCACAAATATCACACTACAAACAACACAATCACACTTTAAGTTATTATTGGTAATCGGTAACATAAAGTTCCCGTCACTTGAAGAGAAGAACAACATTAAGATCTCACACACAAATGGTCCAAATAAAACATACGAACTTATAGATACCCAAATTTGATATAGTGAGCCAAATTAACAAAACAAGCCTGGTTCTAGACGTGTGCTGTGAAACGGGTGCTTTCCATTACGTGATTGGCAGCATCGAGTTCAAAGGCTTCGCGTCTGTGATATTCTTTGATCTACATCACAACAGACAAATAAAAAGGATGCTGAATAATAAAAGAATGCAATTAGTGGCAATCGTTTCTTTGCTTGCTTTTTTTTTCTCTTTTCCTTTTCCCTTTTCTTTCCATTACCTCATCATGCGGCACATCTTTGAACTGTGGAAGAACTAAACGTTGAGTGAACTCAATATATGAAGCCGGGATTGTTTCAGTAACTCCATCCGCAAATTCAACTGCAAGCCTTTCCGAGAAGGACGAGATTTGTAAAAGCAGACCATCTTGACTCACTGAAACATATATATCCACATTCATTCCAATTAAACAATTAATATGAATGAAGGATTAAAAAAAATCCAATGAAAAATGTCGTGAAGGGGGAAATACGTAAAGGAAACCTTTGAGAACTCCTCCGTCAGTGTTGAGTTTGAATCCCTTTTCTTCAAGATACTCTTTGACGCATTTGATGTCGCTAAAACGGTGTTTGAATCGATGAACGGCAAAAGCAAGATGGTTCATTGTGTAGCCGTGGATAAGCGTCCATGCAGCAAGTTCGCTTTCTCTTCAACGTTCATAAATACAATTCAACATTAGATTAGCTCTAACGAGAAAAATGTATCTATTAAAATTAATATATGATTATTGATTACTTTGCAAGTTGCTTGAAGTCGGTCCATGTAGGCTTCTCCCATATTAAGGACCCTAAAGTACTTGAAACAACCGCTTGCTTACCACCTTCTGGTTTCAAATACTTCCTTATTATCCCCTAATATATTTAGCCATAAATTAGGACCAACAAAAGAAGCAAAACTATATACAGTATGCTCTGATGCTCATAATAACAACATTATGCTTGTGATCTTATTATAATTACCTGTGATTCAAGGCTTAGTTCGTCCACGAGAATCTCAGCTATAACAAGTCGTGGCAAAGGGCCGATGGCTAGACCGTGACCGTCATTAGGGACATGGACATCCGGAGGAGAAAACCAGAGGACTCTTAATTTCTTCTTTGGAAAATCAAGTCCGCCTCCAATTTTATATCCATAATTCATGAAGAAACTCGACAAGGAATCGATTCCGTAGCCATCTACCTATAAACATATATTGGGCCTATATTATGGACAACATACCCGAAATATAAGAATTTAAATCAATGTACACAAATAATAACACCAAACCGTGAAGAGTAAAATTCTGACCTTAAATGTCCTGAAAGTGAAGTGGTCGTAACAGATCTTCTCGTGGTCCACCGACTGTACTAGTTCCCATATCGTCTTTGCGGTCGGATTCTTCCTCAGATACGTTTTCAATATATTCTCAAACACATTTCTAAGAAATGTTTCGCTTCCTCCCTGTAACATCGAAATTTTGTATTGTCCTAATATATAATTTTTTCTTCCTCTTCAAAGAAATCGAATTACAGAATATATAACCTTGAACGAGGAAGCGTGAGGCAAGCCAAGAGAGCCCATGTGGGAAAGATCCATGAGCTGTGTATGAGAAACCCATCTGCGTGACTGCTAGCTAGCGGACACGAATTAAATTGGATTTACTGAGCTAGTGGTGTGGGTGGGTGGGGAGTATGCCTGTCAATTTGTGACCCAACCCGCGGGTCCCGCCTGGATCGATCAAAACCAAGATTTTAAAATATGCGGATCAGGTGAGTCAGAGTTAGCGGGTTAGCGGGGCGGATGCGGATTTGATATTTTGCATGTGCGGATTGGTGGGTTACCCGCAATATTAAAAAAAAAATTTAACTTTAAAATTAAAAAATTAATATTTATCTAACATTTTTTATCAAAAAATTTAATATTATAAGTAATATTATAAATTAGTTAATAGTTTGTTTCAAATTCATAAATCTTTTTATACATTTATGGTTTATCATATAAAATTTTTTTTAATAACATTTTATTTTATTAAATATATGTATATATATAATTTTTTAATTATTTATATATATGTGGGTTACTCGCGGGTACCCGCAGATTTAAGTAGGGCGGGTGCGGGTCAAATTCTTTTTTGAAAAAATTTAGCGAGGCAAATCGAAGCGGATAAAAAAAATTGATTGACCCATGTGGGACGGGTCAGGCGGGGCGGGTTTTATCTGTTTAACGGCTCTAGTGGGGAGGGAACAGATAAATCAAACTCCACTAGATTCAGGTATTGTTTTTAAATTAAAAAAAAAAACTGCATTGTCCATAAAAAAATCTACAAACCACGTCTGCATGTGCACAAGCGGATCTCGAGAAATTTATCTTCCGCCCTGATTACAGCATGATCATGTATTAACGTGATAATGGGTGTGATTGGGGAGAGCTGTAGAAGCTGTCCACAGCCAAAATTTAAGTATACAACACTTGTGGATACCAATCATGCTTTTTACCATTTTTTAAGTTGACAGCAATTTTTTGCTTTCCGTCCGTTTTTTATGGCTGTAAAGAGCCAAAAACCTAGAGCCTAATTTTATGTGCTCTCAACACTAAAAAAATAAGTATTTTTCTAAAACTAATTAAAAAATAGTTGATAATTATAAACAAAACCCTAATTCAGTACTTATAAATTAGAAACCTAACTCATATCGTTCATCAACTAATCACGCCTTCAAACTTTTTGCATTTTTCGTATCAATACAAAACTCGGAACCAAGGTCTTTCATCTCTTTCTCTTTCTATGTATTTTGTAAATATTTTCTTTACTTTTGACTGTTATGATGGTTGTCTTCCACCATCTCTTCTTAGCCATATTTTTATTATTTTAAATTTTTGTAACACATATGTGACATGCCTACAAAATCACATACGTGGATAGATTTTTAAATTAACAAATGTGTTGTTGTGTAATTCAAAGTTAGAATGTTGTTTTATTTTCTCTTGGCATGGAAAATAACAACGAAATACTTATTATTTTTCTTAAAATTTGCATGGTGTTTTAATACGTTAAATGAAATATTCATATTATTAATAGTCATGATTTTTTAATTAGACATAAAATTGTTATTATGTGTATATACGAGATTTTACCAATCATGCTTTCATTTTGAAAAACTCACAGTCAAAATTCTACAGCCAAAATCTTAGAGCAAAAAAATCTACAGCCAAATTTCCAGAGCAAAAAATTAAAACCTACAACCACAACCAATCAGGCCCAATAATTTGATTCGTTTTTTTAATTAAATCAAAATTAGAGAAATAAACTTGAGCGATATGAAGCGTGAGACAAGTCGAGAGAGCCATGGGAAGACTCTTGGGTGTGTATGAGGAAAACAGCTTCGCTTGATACTTCTTATTTAATGTCGTGATAATATTCGTAATTAATTAATAGCTGGAAAGAGTGTGGAATCACTGATTACTACTAGACAATACCTAAAATACAGTTTATCATATCAAATTCCCCCAATTAACATTATATGATTACCACTATGTGTGGGGAAAAGTATTATATCAAATCACATCATTTATTAGCCATGGGAGAAGAAGACTTTTGGGTGTGTATGAGGAAAACAGCTTCGCTTGATACTTCTTATTTAATGTCGTGATAGTATTCGTAATTAATTAATAGCTGGAAAGAGTGTGGAATCACTGATTACTACTGGACAATACCTAAAATACAGTTGATCATATCAAATTCCCCCACTTAACACTATATGATTACCACTATGTGTGGGGAAAATTATTATATTAAATCACATCATTTAGATCACCAAATTTCCGGGGAGGAGCAAGTAGGCCAGCGGTAGTGCATCACCTCTGCATCCTTTCTATCTGGAGTTCGACTCCACCTAACCCTCATGTGGGGTTTATTTCCTCAGTGGGAGGATTGGTCAGTGGGCCGGCCTGTTGTGGCCCATAAACGTTGACAAAAAAAAAATAAAAAAAATCACCAAATTCCCCCACTTAACAAACGATAATAATTTTTAATAGTAATAGAAATCACGAGATTTCTAATGGATTGTGGAATCCTATGTCACTGTACGATGTCATATCGACTGTTAGAGGTTAGAGGTGAAATAAGCACATCTTCCTGAACCCGTCATTATAAATAACAATGCAAAAGCCCGGTCCGTCTTCAGCTCTAACCTCTTCACCAAAATAGAAAGCATTGAGGAGGAAGGTACCTCCTTTAGCCAAAAGGAAAGAGCATTAAACCACTTACTCAAAGAAAGGAAAAAAATCGATGCAAGAAGGAGACTTCCATAATCGAACAAGAGGAGAATATTCAGCAAGAGCCGTCCTATCACCGCTAATAAAGAAGAGATATTCATTAATTGAAGATCATCAGAAAATCACGGCAGAAAACACTTAGAGCATTCGCTATATTTTCAATTTTAACCTAGTTCTCATACTCGATCTCGTCAAGGCTTGTTTGACAAGATCATCTCTTGTAATCTGATACATCTTCGAGTAATAAAATCTCAGTTTCCAAAACTCATATTCGAAATATCCCGTCACATAAACGTGTGCTATTTCTGGAATCAACAATTGGCGCCGACTGTGGGGACTGGGAACACTTCTTGCGGATTAAAATCTCGAAGAAGCTCAGACGCAAAAAAGCAACCAATGTCTCGATCAGAAGAAAGCTCCCCTGAGAGAAACCCTCGTCGCCAGAAGGATCTCCCAGAGAAGAATCCTCTTACTGATAAAGAAAACCCGGCCGACAAAGACCTTCTCACGCACGAGAGCGATCAGCCCAACCTCGATAAGAGTCCGTTGCGCGACGAGGTGGACTTACCCCAGGACGAAACTCCTCCGCCAGCACCTACTCGTCGCACTTCCAAAGCTAAGGCCGTCACGCACGATGACCTCCTGGAAAAAATCCGAACGGCGATGAAACCGTTCTGCGACGAATTGCAGACGATGCGCACCCAGCAGAAGAAGAGGCATGAGTACTCCGACCTGATGATCTCAGATGACGACGAGCTGTCGCCAACTTGTCAACCCTTGTTCGATACGCCGGTAGGTCAAGCCACAGGTACCGCGGCAGCTGGCGCGACTGCCAGCCGAACGGGAATGACGAGCCGACCTTCTCGCGCCAGCAGGAGAGCCAACTCCGAGCTCGACAAAATCAATCGTTGGCTCGATGAATTCAACGCCAAGGTACATCTCATCACGAGTTATGCACCAGAGTTTACTAAAGTCCTTGCCGACACTCGGAGGAGTCCACTCACAGCAAGGATTCGCAAAATTCGACTTCGCGAAAGAGTTCGACTAAAGATCGAACCCTTCGCCGGAAATGAAGATCCGAAAAAGTGGTTGACAGCTTTCAACCTCGCTAGGACTAGGGAACAGTATGCCACTCTCGACGAGAGAGAGGCGAACAATTGCCAAGTCTTCGTCGAGCACATGACGAAAGAAGCGCTCAGATGGTTTTCGAACCTCCCTGCCGAGTCGATCGATAATTTTGACGACTTGATGAATGCTTTCCTAAATCATTACTCCATGAACATGACTAGGTTTACCCGCAATATGTTCACCATGACTCAATCGAAAGGCGAACCCCTACGAAGCTTCATGGAAAGATTCAAGAAAGCCGCAATTGATCTCGGCGACATGTCAGATAGCGTTCCGCTGGAGGCACTTTGCAACGGCCTCCGATATGACTCAAAGTTCAAAGAAGCCCTCTCGCTGAAGCCGTCAACAACCTTGGAAGACACACTCCACCGATCACAGAACCACATCTTCTTGGAAGAAGACACCGACTTCTACGCCGAGAAGAGCGGTGATAGAAAGCCTACTACCATCAAGCCAAAAGAAGAAAGCCATGAACCTCGTCGAAGGCCTGACATCAAGCGATCACTCTCCTTTGCCGTCAACGACAGCCCAGAAAATTACTGGGATCCAGCAGAACAACACCAAACACTGGCACTGTCGTCGTCATCTCGTCCTGTCATCGCCGACCCGTACGATGATAACAATTATAACCTGTTTTGTAGCTTCCACGGTCGAACCGACAATGCAACGGAAACCTGTAGGCACCTTATCGGTAGCCTCTTGAGGAAGTATCGGAAGGAACCATCGCGGTGGAAGGCAATCGATCCCAAGGCAAAGACTTTGCGCTGAAGCCAGCCAAGACAGGCCAGAAGGAGAAACGACCTCGCCAATTTTGCCCTCGAAAGCAAGGGAAGATGAACTCCGGACCTGCACCCGAAAAGAGGGATCGTGACCATCCAGAATATCTGCCGCCACCACCAAAGCGACAGGTCAATATGATCATGGGATGCCTCTTAGATAATGATGATTCCATCTCGGCGATTAAAGAGTACGAGCGAAAGGCCATCGCGGCACAACGCTACCCTAACTCTCACCGAGATGAAGAAGCACAATACTACTCATATGCCCGTCAAGACACAAGCACGACATCTTTCACGGACAAGGATGCGGAGGAGATGGATACCCCGCACCTCGACCCGCTTGTGGTCAAAATACAAGTCCACGACTGTGACATGGAAAAGATACTAATCGACACCGGGAGCATGGTGAACCTAATCTTCAAAGAGTCCCTAGATCGAATGAGAATTGGAGAAGAAGCTATCAAGCCGGCATCTCGGCCACTGACTGGGTTCACCGCCGAGGCCGTATTTAGTATCGGCACCAGACGCCTATCTGTCTACATTGGCGGAATCTCCAAGCTCGTGAAATTCACCGTCCTAGACAAATCGGCTATATATAACGCCATCTTGGGCACACCATGGATTCACGAGATGAAGGCCGTCATCTCGACCTTCCATCAGTGTGCTAAATTTCCAACACCCTTAGGAATTTTCACATTACGCGGAAGCCAAAGAGTGTCAAGATCATGCTTCCTAGCAGAGCGCCGACTTCGCTCCTCATCTTCATGCAAGATCAATGAGGAGCTGGACCCGCGACTCCCCTACCATCAGAGACCAAAACCTGATCTCGTTGACAAAGTTAGCATCGACGAGACGAGACCAGAGGGATGCGTCGGTATCGGCAGTAACCTCAACGCCGAGATTAGGACCCAGCTGTTGGCCCTGCTCAAGGAAAACGTGCATCTCGTCGCTTGGTCAATGGCGGACATGAAGGGATTAGACCCGCGGATCACCTCGCATGAGCTCCATGTCGATCCTACCTACAAACCTATTAAGCAGAAGAGATGCAAGCTCGGCACTGATAAAGCTCAAGCAGTCAATGACGAAGTCGAGAAGCTATTGCGAGCCAGATCGATCACCGAAGTAAAGTACCCTGATTGGCTTGCCAATCCGGTTGTCGTTAAAAAGAAGAACAGGAAGTGGAGAGTATGTGTGGACTTCACCGATCTGAACAAAGCTTTCCCAAGGATAGCTTTCCACTACCACACATCGATCGTCTCGTCGAAGCAACAGCGGGAAACGAACTACTCCCATTCATGGATGCATTCTCTGGTTACAACCAGATATTCATGCACCCAGATGACCGCGAGAAAACAGCCTTCATCACTGACCGCAGGATATACTGCTTTAAAGTCATGCCTTTTGGCTTGAAGAACGCTGGTGCTACCTATCAAAGAGTAGCCAACAAGATGTTCGCTGCACAGCTCGACAACAGTATGGAGGTCTACATCGACGATATGTTGGTAAAGTCCTCTAAGGCCCGGGATCATGTTAAGAATCTTCAAGAATACTTCCAAGTCTTGACGAAATACGGATTGAATCCGGCGAAGTGCAGTTTCACCGTTACTTCCGGAGAATTCCTCGGCTACATCGTGACCCAGCGTGGCATTGAAGCAAATCCAAAGAAAATCTCAGCAATCCTCGACCTACCATCTCCGAAATCCACAAAGGAAGTCCAGAGGCTCACCCGCCGAATCGCCGCGCTAAACAGATTAATCTCCCGCTCAACCGACAAATGTCTTCCCTTCTACCAGCTGCTCCTCTCCAACAAACAATTCAAATGGGATGAAAAGTGCGAAGGTGCATTCAGGCAACTGAAGGAATACCTCACCACCCCACCGTTCCTCGCAAAACTCGAAGATGGCGACGCTGCTCCTTTACATTGCAATATCCAGCATGGCTGTGAGTAGAGTACTCGTCTGGGAGGATCGCGGCGAGCAGAAGCCCATCTTCTACGTAGATAAGACCCTTAACGATTCTGAGACGAGATATCCTACCCTCGAAAAGCTGGCTTCGGCGGTAGTGATATCGACAAGGAAGTTGAGGCCATACTTCCAATCGCATGCGATCATTGTCCTCTCCAGCCAACCGCTACGCCAAATCCTTCACGGCCCGAATCAGTCAGGCCGAATGGCGAGATGAGCAGTGGAGTTGTCAGAATATGATATCGAATTCAAAGGCTGAACCGCGTCTAAGTCTCAGGTTCTCGCCGACTTTATTGTCGAGATTCCACCAGAGCTCATCATCAACGAAACCGAGCATGCGCCCAAGTGGCTCTTGCATGTTGATGCAGCTTCATTCAAGCAAGGATCTCCTACAGGCGAGATCCTCGAGCAATCTTTCAAGAACAGCTTCCTAGCATCCAACAACAAAGCCGAATATGAGGCAATCATTGCAGGACTTCGTCTCGCAAAGGAAGTCGGAGCAGAGCATGTGCACGCATTCTGTGATTCTCAGCTCGTAGCAAAGCAATTTAGCAGAGATTACGAAGCTAAAGACGACCGCATGGACGCATACCTTAAGGTGACGACAGACCTCGCGAAGCAATTCAAGTCATTCATGCTCACCAAGATCCCCCGTGCCGAGAACATTGAAGCCGACGTACTCGCTGCTTTAGCCTTGAGAACCGACTCAACTTTGCGGTGAATAATTCCCGTCGAAAAGATCGAGCAACCTAGCATCAAACTTCCTAAAGGAGCGTTCGTCTTGTCCATATCCCAAGAAGAGGAGGAAGATGACGACGAGTCAATGATTCCCGAATCGAAAGAGGATCAACCTCGCCCATGGCAAGACGAAATCAAAGATTATCTCGTCGATGGGACGGTTCCGGAGAATCGTTGGGCAGCCCGCCAACTACACCGCAAAGCCGCCTACTACTTCCTCCAAAATGACGGATTGTTCCGATGGACCGCGAACAAAGTCATCCTATGATGCTGCGATGAGACGCAAGCCAAGAATGTGATGATTGAGACTCACGAAGGAGCTGGAGGAAACCATGCCGGCGGAAAATCTCTCGCGTCTAAAATCAAGAAGCACGGCCTATTCTGGGCCAAGATGATCGAATATTGCGAGAATCACACCGCAAAATGCATCTCCTGCCAGAAATACGCCCCGACCATCAACGCCCCGATGCAAAATCTCCAAACTTCCATCCCGGCATATCCCTTTATGCGTTGGGGGATGGATATCGTCGGCCCGATGCCACATTCCCGGCAATGTGCTTACCTCATGATCGTCACAGACTACTTCACCAAGTGGGTAGAAGCTAAAGCCTTTAAGAACCCTACCGCCAAAGACGTGCAGAAGTTCGTCTGGCAGTACATCATTTGCCGACACGGTCTACCATACGAAATCATCACCGATAATGGCGGCCAATTCGTCGCTGCAAGCTTCCGCGAGTTCTGCGCTAATTGGAAGATCAAACTCGCCTATTCGACGCCAAGATCCCCCAGGCCAATGGGCAGGCCGAGGCGACGAACAAAACAATCGTCAACGGTCTGAAGAAGAGACTCGAAGGCTACAAAGGAGTGTGGGCAGACGAGCTCGACAGAGTGCTTTGGTCTCATCGCACAACACCCAAGTCAGCATCTGGCAAAACCCCTTTTTCCTTATCTCATGGTTGCGAGGCACAACACCCAGGTCATCATCTCTCTCCTGCTAATCCCTTAGAAAATTAGGGTTTTAGACGAGGAAGAAGACCAAGCGTCTCTCGACTCTCTCCGTCAGTCTCCTCAGTCTCGCGACGGTACTAACGAAAATCTCGACGGGAAAGCAGAAATTTATCCTTCTGCTGGATCGACTCCATGATTGATTCCGATTACGACATATGTATTATCCTTGCCTTGCTCCTTCTTTTGTTTCATAGATTGGACCTTGTTTCTTATTGTGCTTTTGATTTAAATTTTTTTTTGGGTTTGTGTGTTTTTTAGAGTTTGTTGGGGTCTTTGAATTTCGATGATTTAACTCTGATATCTTCGATTCCGAGGATGATAGTTCACAGAAAGAGACTGAAGATGGAGACTCAGAACCATCTAAGACGAGTCCATGATAATTTATTTATTGCGTTTTTACTCTGGTTTAGCTCATCCTCAAGTTGAGATTTTAGGGTTCATGCTCTTGATGTGTGTGGAGATTAAACCTTTGTGTGGAAGTTAAACTTTTATTAATAGTTCGAAATTGAACAGGCTAATTTATTTTAGTTTATAATGGCACAAAGGAGTGGTAAGAAACGGGAGAGAAGTTGCGGTGAAGCAGCTGGAGATTGTGAGATATCTAGGGGAAAGAGAGTTCCAAGCTGAGATTGAGACGATTAGTAGGGTTCATCATAAGCATCTAGGGGAAAGAGAGTTTCGTTGGTTGGTCATTGCATCAACGGACATAAAAGTCTGTTAGTTTACGAGTTTGTTCCTAAAGATACCTTGAAGTTCCGCTTACATGGTAAACAAACTTACATGATTTGATTATCCTTTTTGAAGATTTGATTCATTTATTAGTTTATTCTTTTGAATATTTGTGAGAATGTGTTTTTGTCAGAAACTGAGAAAGTGTGTTGGAGTGGATAATGAGGGCCAGGATTGCTCTAGGAGCAGCAAAAGGATTAGTGTATGTTTAGCTTGACCTTGAAGGAAAAAACAATACTTTTAGCAGGGGAGACCAGCAGCAACATCACCTCACGTCATGGCCAGGATCGAGGTTTGAGTTTCACTCATTGGCTTTTGCTCTTCACAATATTATTTAATTGTGGTTTCAGGCTAATACAGTTTATGGTGCTCTTAGAGGATTGGAGGTGAGTAAGTTTCTTAATGATCAATTTGACTTTTGGTATAAACTTTATTTGCTTGTTGAGTGTCCTTGATCCTTTGGCAAATTTTGTGTATTTTTCTCTGAAAAAAATGTTGCTATTCCTAGGGTTTTTTGACTGCGTCAAGTGGTATCAGAGCAAGGTTTTCACCTTCTCTTTTCAAAACTAGATTAGCGATGGGTGATCAACCAGTGACCATAGCAGATTTGAAGGGTTTAACAGCAGCTATCGAAAATCTAACAAATTTGGTGACCACGTTAACTAATCAGATTGTGGCATTACCCAACCAGATTAATAATGTTGGGAAAAGAGATAGGGGAAGGGAACCAATTAGGGTTCAACATGTTCAAGACAATAGTTGTAACATCTGTGAACCGAAAAATACTGTTTTGAGGTGGTGTCGAGCGACACAAGTGATCAGGTGTTGTTTGCATTGTTATGCAAGGTATAGATATTTGATTGGATGTGCATGTTCTTGTTTGATTGTTGTGCTTTCGGTCTAAAGGTTGAAGCATTGATTCTGATTGGCTGTACATGTTCTTGTTTGATTGTTGTGCAGTCGATCTAGATGTCGAGGCATCCTTGTGTTAACTTTTGTAAAACGGCCTCTGATTAACCGGTGTCGCTCGACCCCGGTTATTGGAAATCGATTGCGGTTTGATTCGATTTTTGTTTGGTTTTGTGGTTTGGTTGAGTGGTGTCGAGCGACACCAAAGGAATGGTCTCGATCGACACCGGTTAAGGAGAAATCGAGTCAGTTCGGTTTAAGTCGCTGGTTTTGACCGGTTTAGGGAAGGAAACTCTATTTTCGATTTAAAAGAGGCGCAGCCGCGAGTAGAGGCGCAGCTGCGTGTGGAGACTCAGTTTTCGAGGTTGGAGTTTCCAGAGAGAAAAGAGGTGTTTTTGGGAGATTCCAGAATTATTGTTCATCATGCACTGTTCATCGCCGGAGTTACTGTTCATCGTCGGAGTTACTGTTCATTGCATAATGTTCATTGCATACTGTTCATCGGTGGAATTACTGTTTATCGGCGCGATTATTGTTCATCCAGAGCATTGTTCATCATTTTTCCTCTTTTCCTTTTGTTCAATCGGTTGTCGAGGTGAGTGTGTGACTGTAGGTCCGTGAATCACTAGAGATTTCGTGATTTATGAGTTTATGTTGTTGTTCTTGAGTTCTTCTTCGTTATTTTCGAGTTTGATTCGTTTTCGGGCGTTGAAAATCTTTGATTTGTGTTTTATTGTGAATTTGGTAATGTTTCGTTGAGTTTGGTTTCATGGCGTCGGGGCGGTGTCGATCGACACCATTCGTGGTATCGATCAACACTGGTGATGCTGAGTGTCGTTCGACACCCTTTGTGGTGTCGGTCAACAATGAGCAAGGGCGTCGATCGACACCAGTGGGGGTGTTGATCGACACTGGTGCTGTTGCGACTCTGTTTTGGTTGTTGATCATTGCTGCTACTGTTTATTGATGTTATTGTGTGCTGTATTGTCTGGTGGTTGACGTACATGGCATGTAGGTAGGATGATCCACTTACTAAGTATTTATGATAATACTTACGCATCTTCATTCCAATGTGATGCAGGTAACATGAATGTTCCACCGCGGAATGAGGCCGGAAGATGAAGAGGATGATAGGATGTTTATTTATTGAGTTGAATTGTTTAAGTTGTTTATATGGACTTGTTGATAGGTTGATAGTTTATTATGTTATTCTGGTTTGAATATTGGTGATTCGAATTAATTATTTATTTGATTAAGTTATTTAAGGGTTTATTTATTTGAGTTATGACTTCCGCATTGTTGAGAACTTTGATAGCTGTTGAGGATTAGTATTGATGGGAATATTAGTTTGAGCTATTTAATTAAAAAAAAAAACCTGGTTGTTTCAGTAGTGCGGCAACTGTTTTTAGCAATCACATGAAGGTGTTAATAGATAGATTGAATAAAGCCGACAGAAATCAGCAAAGCAACAGAGAAGGAGATTCAATTAAGGTTTAAAGAGATGAGAACAATCGTGTAGTCATTACTGAAAATCCTAGCTAGTTCTCTCGTGAAGAAGGCTTGGTAGAGAAAGAGATTGATCAACATAATCTGCATAATAATAAGTTCCGGAAGTGGAGAAGACAGAAGTTCCAGTAATGGAGAAGACATAAATTCCAGAAGGAGTGCTAAAATTTTAAGAAATCAATTGCAGATGAACAAGCGAAGAAAACGATTGATGTTGACAAGAAGAAGAGAACCAAAGTTTTTAAAGAGGATGATGATGTAGTTGTGTTCCTCCGTAAAAAGATGTTTCGAGTTGTTACACACAACAATGCACAACCTAACAACTATGATCAGCCTTTTAAAGAGGATGTGATTCTTTATCCATAAAGGAACTCCAGGAATAATAAGCTCAAACATAGCAAATATGGTCCTTTCAATGTGATGCAAAAACTCAATGATAATATTTATGTGGTGGCTCTCCCAGAGCACATGAACATTTATAATACTTTCAATGTGGCTGACAATCATGAGTACCATGCATATGAGATTTTTAATCTAGAAGAGAACTCGAGGTCGAGTTCTTTAGAGGTGGAGGAGACTGATGTAGGAGATATTTTGAAGATTTTCTTAATTTTTCTTTTACTTTAATTATGTTTTTCCTTTCCAGTTTTGGATATTTTCAAGGGTTTTGTTTTTCTATATAAACACTTATAAGTTGTAGTCATGAAGCATATCTTACATTATTATTCTAATTAATCAAAGCAGAGAACTTTTCTCTAACCAGAGTTTTCTCTTCAAGTTCATCGCTTGTAAACTTGAATTCAATCTAGGTTTAGTGTTTGCTATTCCTAGGGTTTTCCGACTGCGTCAATATATAATCGATGATGGAACCAAGGAACCAGAGTTTTGGCTCCTTGGAGATGGTGAAAAGAAGAGATGTAGTGAGAAGTTTTGCAGTGAAGTTAAGAAAGAAGAAGATGTTGATGAAAGATTGGAACAGAGCAAGCATTGCAATAAAAGAGAGAGAATTGAAGCTGGAGGAACTTATTTTGAAAGTGGAGAAGACTTAGGCAATGATCAGAGAGAATGGAAAACCAGAGGAGCCAAGTTCAAAGTTGAAGTTTCTCCTTAGCAAACTTGTGTCTAACCATTTGATGTTTGAAGCTTTTTCAAGAGCATCTCATGGAAACAAAACAACAGTCAGATCTTTTTTTTGGGTGTGATTTTCTTCTGGTCTTCTGCATATTTAGAGAATTACATTAGACACAAAGCTCTACTGTGTTAATATATGAAAGAAGTATCATATGGAGGGAATCTTTTTTTGAACAAGCTGAACAACTGGGTGCAGAGAAAATTTGAGAGGTACACACTTTCACTTAAGTACTAGTTTTTATGGTTCGGTTTGGTTTGATCAATTTTCGTTGAAGTCCGGGTTTTGACTAGAGAATATAGACCTTCGATTTGGGTACAATACAACTATACTATACAAGCACACTTCAAACGGATCATGCTTGCTTAAATTTGACATATGTGACGATAATGTTTAGCAATTATCTTAAAACAGCAAATATTATAAACTAATGATTAATATTATTTGTTACAAAAAAAAAAACCAGTGTACTCTCTCTCTATAGAAATGTTTTCTAGTTTTTTCAAACATATTAAGAAAATTTTAAATTTCAGTTATACAGATTTTTTTAGAAAAATCCATCATATAGCATGGAAATGATTTTTAATTTCTTTCATACTATTATTAATTTTTTTCCTCTCATACCATTTTCTTAAGGGTTTATAATTTAAATATTTGGGTTTGAGTTTAGTATTTAAAGTATAGGATTTAGTATTTAGAGTTTAGGATTTATTATTTAGGGTTTAGGGTTTAAAGTTAATTTTATGTTTAAGGTATGAATGGAAAAATGGTGGAAAAAAACTATTGATGATATGAAAGAAATTAAAAAACATTTTGATGGTAGATGTGAGATTTATCATTTACAAAACTTGAAGAAGTGGTATTGTATTGGATGATTTGAATAAAACCCAAGTTTATAACAAAATATACTAGGGGTGTTTGCAAATATACATCACAACATTTGGACAATTGCAAATCTACATCCCTTTCAATTTTCAAAATACTTACACCCCATTTTTTCTATATAATTCTTACCCTTCTAACATAATCACCAAAATGCCATTAACTTTTCTATTTTTTTATTTTTTTTCGAAAATCATAATGTCCAAACCAAACTCATCTCCTATACTTATTCACGAAAATGTCATTCACTTCGATTCATCCAACCACCATTTTCAACTATATTCAAGCTTTTAATGCTTATTCTTCCCATTTACACCACATAAATATCAATTTTTTTGTCTTCTAACCTTCTTCCCTACCTTATTCTCTCCAATTTCATCACAAAAACTCTATAATTCATGTCTAAAAAAATCAAGTTATTATATGATGCCATTTCCGGTCACCAAGCTCACGGCGATGGTTGGGCTTCTCTATTGAAGCTTTAAATAGAAGCAATTCGCCGTCGACGACAGCAAATAGCTCTTCAAGGTGATTTTTCGTTTGTTTTTCGTGAATTTCAAAGCTCCAGCGCAAAGTAGCTCAAGAAGTCTACTAGTCAACACGGGATATAGTTTTGCAATTGACTTTTGCAAATTTCGGACTCGTAGACTTCTTCAAGAAGTTTGCATTATTCTTTTGACAACAAAAAAGTGTGGGTCCCGTGGGTAGACTTCTCTAAGAAGTCTACTCTTCGGAAAAGGTATATATTTGCAATTGACCACACAAAGATTTTTGTCGGTAAAGTCTACAAATGAAGTCTACTCATCAGGGGTATAGATTTGCAATTGACCAAAGTCAACTTTTTAGAAGTATACTTCTTTTGTCTATGTAGACTTCATATTGAAGTCTACTTTTTAGACTTCATCTGTAGACAAAAGAAGTCTACTTCTAAAAAGTCAACTTTGGTCAATTGCAAATCTATACCCCTTGACCATTAGACTTCAGTTGTAGGCTTCTCCAAAAAGTCGTGATTTGGTCAATTGCAAATCTATACCCTACAGTAGACTTCCTTATGATGTATGCATTTAGACTTTATAGAGGAAGTTTACTTTGTTGCTTTTTTTGTAATTCGATATTTGTGCCTAATGACTAACTAATTGTTTAAAATTTTCTTAGACAATAAGTTGTGTTCAACCAATTTACTTGTTTGTGTTTCATCTTGACATGTTTAATCATTATATTTTGAAGGGAATTAATTTTCTTCATTTTGTTGGACACTAGGTGATCATGTAATAGACTTCAATAAGAAGTCTACTTACTCGTTTTGATTATTAATGTGTTGTATCTTCACCTTATTTTGCAGAAAATAGTGTACGTAGCTGCTGTTTATGGAAAATGAAAGAGGAAAGATAACGATTCATGGATTTTTGAACTTGGATTACGACAACGGAGGAATAATTTTTTTATTATACTTGTAGCTTGATTCCTAATATCAGGTCTTGACAAATTTTCTTCTTCTAGTACGTAAGTTTTTAAAGACAAAGATGGCTAAGTCTCCATGAGAAGTTTGTAACTTGTTTAAGATATAAACAAGATTAGTCTATCATTTGAGGGATGGTTGTACACATGATGAGCTTGTTCAAATGATCTTAGATGATTATTCGGTGAACAAGAACGGACAGCGTTTGAAGTTATCATATCATATTAACATAAACAGAGAGCTTTTGGTTCATTTTCGCTAGGTAAAATAGCATGGAAAAGCTTTAATTTGTATTTTTTAAAAAAATAACGTGAAGTCTACACGAGAAGACTACTCATGAAGTCTACTTGTGCAGTTTAACAATTTCTCCTAACTTAGTCTATTTTAGCTTGGTAAAATGCTTGAAAAAACTTGAATTTGAGTTATTTATATATAAAAATGTGAAGTCTACACGAAAAGTTGAAGTCTACTCATAAAGTCGAATTATTTATATTGACAATAGAATCACTAATGAAGTATATAATATTTACAGCACATATGAGCCATCCAAGCCACCAAGCTAGTCAAAACTACAACAATGAGAAACTCAGAAATGGATCACAATCAATCAAGCAGCTAAAACTTGAAAGAAAATATCAATTGCCATCTCATTAGCCACCACTGACGGCTTCGGCGATTATGTTCCAACCATCATATTGTTCTTATGAGAAGAAGCATCAACCTTTTTCCCAACCTGCAGTTGACATAATGAACTGTAGAACGTAAAAGATATAAATTTTAAAATTCAAATGGCATTCATAATTGAACATATTTCAATTAGTCAAGTAATCAATCACACAGCCATGTCAACAAGCAACTAAACTAGGATTTCCATACAAATAATTCAAGGCTCACTACTCAAGACATAGTTGACTCATGTATAACCTGTGTTCAAAAAATCGGTAATCGTTAATCGGACGGTCGGGTCGAGATTAACGATTTGTTAGAAAAACGAAGATTAATCGGGGAAATTGTTTTAACATATTTTATATATTTTAAAATTATTTTCATATATATACCTATATAATAACACATTTTTTATAATATCTGTACGAAAAGCCTATTAAAGTTATTTGTATATTTGCAAAAGTCTATTATGGAGATTAACAAGAAATTTATCAATTAAATTCATCGTTTTTTTTTTTTTTTTTTTTAAATAAAAAAGCAGGAAAAAAAAAATTACAGAACCATAGGCCCAGTTTCTCGAAGCCCAAATATTACAATTGATGAAATTAATAAAGTTATATTTAAACCAGAACTGAACCAGAAAACTTTAAATTGGACCAGAAATTTGGTTGGTTCAAGTAAACCAACTGTACCCTCATCATTGGCGTTTGGGAGAAAGATGATTTCTTCCTAGATCGTATCGCTCACGATTAAGACGAAATAACCGCTGAAGTTGAGAACCATCACTGGAGCAATTCCTTCTCATCTTCTTCTTCCTCTTCTTAACTTCTTCTGTGATCTATCACTTTACTCTTCCTATCTTCCTCCATAAACTTCACCGGGAATAAATCCCTATAAATCAACGTCCATGTTAAGTGTGTTCATCTTCTCAAAATCAAATCTGTAGAGAGTTTCGTTGGCATCACAAGCATGATGAGAAGAGTCGAGATCGAGAATGTTGACTTCACGTTTGACCAAAAAGCACCGATTTTGATTAATCTCCTCGGTAGCCTGCCGTCTCACGATTTTCCAAGCGATTAAACGGATTAATCGCCTTTTTTTGATAACATATCAATTGACCCATTTGCTTTGAAGTGAAAAGAGAATAAGAAGAAGAATATTGTTAACCAAAACAACATGTAAACTCTCATATTTGTTTTAATCTAAGAAAATTTATCTTCAAAATCAAAAGTTGAATCTCATCAAGAAATTAACACTATCAACTCAAGCAAAAATGGAAAAACCAATAACACTAGATTCTACCAATAGTTCATATCATCATTAAGCTTAGTAGAATTAAAAGTAAAACCAAAAAGAATCAACTCAAGCATAAAAAGCTTCAATTTTTCTCTTGAGGGCCATAGAAATTACAGCACCAAAACCATATGGAGAAAAACATTGGTCTGTCCACATTTGAAATGAGAGCTGCATTGACAAGATAACCATGCAAAACCGTAGACAATAGATCTGTACAAACTTTTAGGGAAAGATCAGGGAAACAAATCCAGAGAGAATGCAGTTGAACCAAAAAAATTATTCTCATCGTACATACCAGCTTTCTTGAAAATCTCTACTGCAATTGGAACAGTGGAGTTCACAGGGTTGCTGATCATGTTAATGAGTGCCTAATTCAACAAGAGAGTAGCTCCAAAGGTCAGTCCTTTAAATAGAAAACCAAATCTAGTAGCACAAAGTGAGAATTTTTTACACCTAAAAGACTCTTTGAATACTGATTTTTAGATTGTAAGCTTACATGTGGGCAGTACTTGGCGATGGTAGTGCAGAGATTCTTCACAATTCCAGCATTAATGTTGAAAAGATCATCACAGGTCATACCAGGCTTCCTCGGTACACCAGCTGGGATGATAACGAGGTCAGCTCCTTCAAGAGCTTTGGCCAAGTTTTCATCTCCCATGTATCCAACAACCTATGAGATACAATCATAATGGTATCAGTAAAACCTACAAGTAAGAGATATCTTACAGAAATGAAAACAATTTGCAGCAAAAGAAGATAGCTTTCTCTGAAAACAGATCAAGTATTGAGTTAGCCAAAGGAAGGATTGAGTTATTAACCGTGGAGAGATTGTTGGTGTTGATGAAACTACCACCACAAATTCCTCCACTCCTCCGTTCACTGTTCATCTCCGAACACCACTCTGGTCAACCTCTCATCTTCTTCACCGGCTCATTCCCGGTCATGGACATGGGAATAAAGACGCAGATCCGGATCCAGCATGAGCAAACAAAAAAAATGGAGGAGAACGAAGAAGACGGAATAGAGAGATGAAGACGGAGAGAGAAGAAGAAGAACTAGGCTTACCTCTAGGGATTATACGCGGCTCAGATCTGATTGTCTGCTGCGAGGAACTGGACTCGACAGCGGCGGAGAAGCGATGTAAGGGACAGGGAGAGGCAGAGTAGACTTCATCATGAAGTTTACACGAGAAGTCTACTCTGAAAATCTCCCAAACCGACTACATTGTATCATAAATTTATTTCGGTTCCTGCTAATTCTCCCAAAATATTTCGTTTTCCCGCTCGGTTTGTTTTGAGTTTCAGACTTCATAACGAAGTCTACCAATGAAGTCTAACTAACCCTAAACCCTAAATCAAATTTTTAAGTAAAAACTTATAGTAAACATTAATTATGTTTACATAACACAATTAACATTATAAAGTACAAATTCATGAGCTCTAAATCGTTAAACGAACCCCAAACATTTTTTTATGTCAAAATTCTGCAAACCCTAACAATGACAATCATAAACCCTATACATTAAACCTCAAACACTAAGCTTCGTGATTGGTTTACTCATGAAACTTGTAAATTGATTCATTTTTATGAATTTTTTTTTACATAGATAGGACTTGTGTTTATTTAAATTATCCATACATTTTTTTATCAAAACTATTTTTTATCGATTTTAAACTTTAAATTTTAGATTTTGTTATTTAGCAGACTTCTTCAGACTTCACACAATTTTTTTTTGGTTTTAACATAAACTAAATATAAACTTATACATTTAAATGAGTTTGTATTTTATATAGATGACATTTGTATTTACTTAGATTATTACACTACAAGAAAACAGTGTGCTTGCGACGGAACGTTGCGACGGAAACATCTCCGTCGCAAATTTGCGATGACTTTGCGAGGCATTTGCGGTGGAATGGGAAATCGTCGCAATACCGTCGCAAGTTTGCGATGGAACAGTCTCCGTCGCAAACTTGCGACGGAGTTGCGACTGTAGTGCGACGTAAGAAGACTGCATCGCAATTCCGTCGTAAATTTGCGACGCAATTGCGATTCTCACCAACCATCGCAAGTTTGCGACGACTTTGCGGGGTACTTTTTTCGTCGCAAACTCTTCTGTCGCAAATCCCTCGCAAAGTTGCGACGGATTTGCGACGAAAAGTTGTTGGCCGACATGCGACCAGTTAGGTACGCACGTGTTAAATGAAGTTCACCTAACTTATTGCGACAGAGTGTTTCCGTCGCAAAGCCGTCGCAAGGAAGTCGCAATGTCATCGTAAAGTATTAGTCGTCGCAATTCCATCGCAAAGACGTCGCAAATTCCATCGCAATTCCGTGGCAAAAAAAAATTTCAATTTCTATAAATAGCCAACGTTGTCTTCATAAATTTCACAACGAAAACAAAGAAGAGAAAGAGAAGAGAAGAGAAGAAAAAAAAGAGAAGAAGAGAGAAAAAAAAAAGAGAGAAGGAAAAGAAAAAAAAAAAAGAGAAGAAGAGAGAAAAAAAAAAGAGAGAAGGAAAAAAAAAAAACACTTAAAAAATGAGTATATATGAGTTACGAAGATGGATGTATAATCAAAGAGAT
>OVBJ01001829.1:0-23495 GCA_900406535.1 Noccaea bulbosa
ATTAATAATCAAAACGAGTAAGTAGACTTCTTATTGAAGTCTACAACATAAGCACCTACTTTCCAACAGAAACAAGAAAACTGATTTCCTTCTAAATATAATGATTAAGCATGCCAAGCTGAAACATAGGCAAGTTAACAGGTTAACACAACTTATTGTAGAAGAAATTTTTAAAAATTAGTTAGTAATTACGCACAAATATCGTATTTAAAATACAAGTACAAAGTAGACTTCCTCGGTAAAGTTTAAATGTAGACATCAAAGGAAAGTCTACTCCAGGGTATAGATTTGCAATTGACCAAATCACGACTTTTTGGAGAAGTCTACAAAGGAAGTCTACTGCACAAGGGGTATAGATTTGCAATTGACCAAATCACGACTTTTTAGAAGTAGACTTCATTTGTCAAAGTAGACTTCATAATGAAGTCTACTCAAGAAAGTAGACTTCCTTTTGAAATCTACAGAGGAAGTCTACTCATCAGGGTATAGATTTGCAATTGACCAAAGTCAACTTTTTGGAAGTAGACTTAGTAGACTTCTTTTGTGTATGTAGACTTCTTGAAGAAGTCTACATACAAAAAAAGAAGCCTACTTCCAAAAAGTCAACTTTGGTCAATTGCAAATCTATACCCTGATGAGTAGACTTCATCTGTAGACTTCAGAAGGAAAAGGTCGTCGTGTGGTCAATTGCAAATCTATACCTTTTCTGAAAAGTAGACTTCTTAGGGAAGTCTACAAACGGGACCCACACTTTTTTGTTGTCAAAGGAATAACGTAGACTTCTTGAAGAAGTCTACAAGCCCGAAATGTCAAAAAGTCAATTGCAAAATTATACCTCGCGTTGACAAGTAGACAAGAAGTCTACTTCTCGCTGGAGCTTTGAAATTCACGAAAAAAGAACGAAAAATCACCTTGAAGAGCTTTTCGTTGTCGTCTACGGCGGATTGATTCGATTTAAAGCTTCAGTAGATAAGCCCAGTAATCGTGCCGATGAACAGTAAATCCGACAATGAACAGTGTCCGATGAACAGTAACTCCGGTGATGAATAGTACATGGTGAACAGTAATCTCAAAAATCCAGAATCTCCCAAAATCGCCTCTTTTCTCTCTGAAACTCATTCACCTCGAAAATTATGTCTAAAAACGGCTGCAGTTCTTTTAAATCTAGAATTAGAGCTTATTCGCCTAAATAAGCCTAAACCGAAATCAACTTAAATTGAACCGGCTGATTTTCCAATAACCGGTGTCGATCGACAACACTCCTTAGTATCGGTCGACACCACTCGTCCAAACCAACAAATTGAATACACGATCGAACCAAATCGGAAATCGAATCAATAACCGGTGTCGATCGACACCGACCACTGGTGTCGCTCGACACCAATTAATCAGATATCATTTTACAAATGTTAACACAAGGATGCCTCAAGATCTAGACCGACTGCACAACAATCAAACAAGAACATGTACAGTCATTCAGAAATCAATGCCTCAACCTCTAAACCGACTGCGCAACAATCAAATAAGAATATGCACAGCCAATCAGAGATTTATACATTGCATAACAATGCAAACAACACCTGATTACTTGATGTCGCTCGACACCACTCCCGAAACAGCACTTTTCGGTTCACGGATGTTACAATTCTCCCCCACTATACTGGATTCGTCCTCGAATCCCAACACAAACGTCTCTCCAAGACCTCAAACTCATATTTAGTCCTATGTTATACGCATGTTTCTAGACATTATTACTCCTCGATACCACAAATGCAAAAACCACCGTCACAAATGTCTATAATGTGACACCACCGTCATAAATATCTATATCATGACACCACCGTCACAATATCCATATCATGACACCACCGTCACAATATCTACTTATACTGAGGTAGTGACCCCCAAATATAAGTCTGTCGGGCACTCACCGTCCCAAAAATGTAGACACCACCGTCTACTCTAAAGACACCACCGTCTCTAGACTGTATCGAGTAATAAAATGTGAAACGCGTATGATCATATGACTAAAATGCTCAATGAGCCCACCGGTCAATGAAACTTGTAACATCCCAACAAAAAACATCAACTCAAGACGACAAAACCCGGCCCTCCACTGGCCAAACACAAGAGATCCACCACTGATCTCATAGACTCACATATAATCCTATGTTATAAGTACGTTTTCGGACATTCATTACTCTCTAACTCAAAAAAAACCGGAGACACCACCGTCTCCCTGAGACACCACCGTCTCTCGATACTCATATTGTGCACCCACCGTCACAATTGATATCTACAAAACAGAATGCAAGAGACCCACTTGTCTCTCTCAAGAGATCCACCACTTCTTGATACTCACTTCGTGACTCGTCAGACACTAGTAAGCAGCACCCTTATACCAAGTATAAGTCTGCAAGCACTTCCCCTGAGGTAGCTAATCCCAGGTAAGGCCGCACGGAGATCTCAGTCTCGCCACTTATACTGAGGTTGCTAGCCCCAGATAAGTCTATAAAAACAAACCGCGACACCTATCTGAGCACCCACCGTCTGCAGATGAGTCCGCCACCACCCGTCCAAGCACCCACCATCTCAGATAGGTCTGCAGGAGAAAACAATTTCTTAAATGTAAAGAGTAATAAACGAAACGCCTATAACATAACCAACTAGAACTGTCTCATGACCCAAAACTGGTCAACACACTCGTAACATCCGAACCCAGATTTATAAGAAAAAACTCCATCTTATAAATCTCTAACAATGTATTTTGTACCACCACGAGATACCTAAACCACATCAATCCACATAGCCCAAGGCTAACCAACTGAAACCACAAAGCTGAAGAACTAACTCATCGACCTACTAATCGAACACTTTCGGAAATCCAACTTCATCCTTGCCTCAAGTTTCCATTCTCTAAACTGCTACAATCCCAAAAGACTCTCACAATGACACTTTCTTGTTCCGCATAACCTTGACTCTCCTCTCGAGAATCCTCACAAAACCTGTCAAATCTGGCCTAAGATTCCCCAAAATCTTAGCCATTAACTCCTCTGAAAGATAAAGACATTCCCCAACATCATATCGTGCAACACCTTACCAAAAACACTCATAAAACACAAGTACTTCAAGCTGATACGCCACTGGCCCAACTCGTCCCACCACCGGAACAGAATCACTGAAGAACACACTTACGGTGTCTGCTCCAAACTGAGCCACAGGTTAAACCGCCACTGGCTGAACCTATACTATAGCCATAACATCCACTACGACCACTCTGGCCGCTTCTAGAAACCTCTAAACAAAACCCATATGAAACACGAGTCGTTAAACTCTACATCATACTCCTGCACTGACCTCTCTCCCTGAGACAGTGCCCTGAACTGCAACTGGAGATAATCTCGAGCCTCCTGAGGGAAGTACTTGGCTTTTAACTCCACTAGGGATTCACCTAAGTCCAAACTGCCCTCCGAGCCTCTACGGCTCACCACCACAATGTGCATCCTCAACCAGCTAATGCACCGCCAACTCGACCTGATACCCCGCAATATATCTATCAGACTGGAAGTCCTGCTCCAGTCCCAAACACCACTCAACGGCCTCCTCAGGCCCAACTCCGCCCTCGCAGAACATATCAAACCTCTGCATCTGCCCCATCACCACTAGATAAAGCGGACGCTTACCAACTGCAGCTCCCTGCTGACCTACAACCGCAGCTCCGTGCTGCTAAAAAAACTGCAGCACTCTGCTGCCCAACAAAACCGGCATCCTACTGTGCCCCGGCCACTGGAGGTGCACCCGAAGTATGCCTGGAACCGCTGATGGGAAAACATGCCAAAGAACTGCGTCAGTAACCCCACAACCAGGTCACCATGACCCCAAGTTGAAGTTACGCCCCCACCGGGCCGCCCCAAATCCCGTGCCACCACCGGCACCCAAACTGGCCTCACATGCCAATCCCGCTAAAAGCGTCTGGCCACTGATGTATACGCCTCACAATGCGCTGCACTCTTTCCCGACTCAGCCGCTGCTCCACGATCACAACTCTAGCCTCCACGGCCAGCAACTTGGCCACCACGACCAACTGCTCTGCCCTCACTGGCAACCACTCCGCCACTACGGGCAACACTCTACCACCACTGGCGCCAACACTACCACGACCTCTAAAGCCACAACCTCTAGTACCTGCATCCATCTCATTGTTCTCCAAAGAACAGTAAACAAGCAAACTAGAAAAACACCACAAACAAAACACAAAATATCCAAACTCACTTACCGCGGAATACTGAAAGGCCGAGAGGATGATACTATACTAATACTGACTAAACCACTATTAATCAATAAATACATAGTCCAATTCACCCAATACTAACAGTCCTAAAACCGTATACGCTCTCATACAAAAATGAAACAACAAGTCTTTTTTTTTTTTTTTTTTTTTAATAATTAGCCCGAATTAATATTCCCATAAATATTAATTCTCAACAGCCAATTCAACATCAAACAGTGCGGAAGACAATAACTCGATAAAACAGTTAAATCAATACTCAAATAAAATAATCAAGTAAATATTAATTCAAACAATCATATTCATTTTCAGAATAATATAAATAATCTAACGACCTAACACCAGGTTCAATAATACATAAACAATAACTCAAATCCTATCATCCCCTCTTCAGCCTTGATTCCGCGATCACAATTAGCCTTTACCTGCATCACATGGTTATAAGAGATGCGTGAGTATTATCATAAATACCCAGTGAGATGATCATTCCGTCTATAGGCCAATTACGTCATCCACTAGATAATACAGAAATCAACAGCACAAATAACAGTAATAAACAATAGCAGAAATGATCAACAACCAAAACAGATTCGCAACAGAACCAGTGTCGATCGACAGCCCCATCGGTGTCGATCGACGCCCTGCTCAGTGTCGACCGACACTACCAAGAATGTCGATCGACACTAGGCACTTCGGTGTCGTTCGACACCCTCAATGGTATCGATCGACACCGCTCCGACGCCTCAACACCAACAACAACGAAACAAGTGCAGAAAACACTAAAACACTAGGATTCAACCCCCAGAAACGATCAATCGCGCAAATAACTCAAACCAGCTCAAAAACACAAATCCAACATGAACACATCATCAAATCATCACAAAACTAATAAATCAATCAATCTCTAGTGAATCACGGACCTACGGTCACACACTCACCTCGACAACCGATTGAAAAAAGGGAAAAGAGGGAAAAAGATGAACAGTGCCCCAGATGTACAGTAATCGCGTCGATGAACAGTAATCGTGCCGATGAACGGTGTCCAATGAACAGTAACTCTGACAATGAATAGTACGTGATGAACAGTAATCTCGAAAATCCAGAATCTCCCAAAATCGCCTCATTTCTCTCTGTAACTCATTCACCTCAAAAATTATGTCTAAAAAGCGGTTGCAGTACTTTTAAATCAAGAATTAGGGCTTATTCGCCTAAATAAGCCCAAACCGAAATCAACTTAAATTGAACCGGCTGATTTTCCAATAACTGGTGTCGATCGACAACACTTCTTAGTGTCGGTCGACACCACTCGTCCAAACCAACAAATTGAATACGCGATCGAACCAAATCGGAAATCGAATCAATAACCGGTGTCGATCGACACCCACCACTGGTGTCGCTCGACACCAATTAATCAGATATCATTTTACAAATGTTAACACAAAGATGCCTCAACATCTAGAACGACTGCACAACAATCAAACAAGAACATGTACACTCAATCAGAAATCAATGCCTCAACCTCTAAACCGACTGCGCAACAATCAAATAAGAATATGCACAGCCAATCAGAGATTTATACCTTGCATAACAATGCAAACAACACCTGATTACTTGATGTCGCTCGACACCACTCCCGAAACAGCACTTTTCGGTTCACGGATGTTACATTGCTAAAAACTTATATCGATAGATTCTTATATCTATCGATATTCTAAATCTAAAATTTAGAAAATTTATTAATCTTAGATATATAGAAAAATTTAGAAATTTTTTTAATTTTAGAGATGCTGATTTGGCATAATTTTATTGGTTTAAAAAAATTAAAAGCTGATGTAGACGCTCTCAGTGGCTTATAGCATCAACTTTTATATAGTATAGATAGATTAATCAAATTAATTTAATAAATTATTAAATCAAACAATAATATCCAGATCTACTTCAAAAATAATAAATAACTTTAGTAACCTAAATCCCAGATTTACAAAACAACTAACTCAAAACAATAAAACAAATCATGTTTTCCTCTTCTCAGCCTAATTCCGCAATCACACTTTTTTTTCACCTGCATCACATTAACGAAAAAGAGATATATAAGTATTTAAGAAATACTTAGTAAGATAATCACCCTGCCTATAGATTAATTATGCAATTTAACACATTTAAATATTAATAATAATTACCACAATTATTAAGATAATTCATTTTAATTACTAAATATCTTCCACAATTAATTAGTAATTTTTGACACTTAAAATCATTTCTAAAATAATTTTTAAACTATTTAGTTAATTTAAATAACCACGAATTAATTAATTAATTATCGAATTAAACCACTTAATTCCAATTAAACCAAATTAAAATTAATTAATTTCAATAACCAATTTTAACCAAACCAAACCGAGAATCAGATCGTCGGCGTCGACCGACACCAGCTTGGTATCGCTCAACACCTGGTCACTTGCTGTCGACTGACAAGACCTCACAGATCGATGTCCAAATCGATTTACAACACACGAACACGAGAAACACAAAATCATCACAACAATCTCGATCAAAGGCATATATATCTCATAAACAATCACGAAACTCGTCACAACTCGACCATCAATCAACCCAGTTCCACAATCTAACTCTTTTGCGACCCTACGGTATACACTCACATTGACAAGGGTTTGAGAAGAGGAAGAATAAGATGAACATAAACAAACCACCACAACCAGCCTCAAAAACTCAGCAAAACACCAGAAATCTTCCCAAAAGCTAACATCTCCTCTTTCTCCTTTTACTTTCTCGAAAAACGAGCCACCCAACGACTGCTCTCTCTTTTAATCGCGACAAATAGGATTTCCAAACCCAAACCAGTCCAAACTGGAAAATTAAATCAAACAGAAAATTGCAATTTGAACTGGTGCCGACCAACGCTGTAATAACCCTGAAGCGGAGTAAGAAGGAATACTGATATTCCTTCTGCGATGCGTAGAGAGATCAAAAATAAGAAGAATGGTTGGGAAAAAAGTGAATTTGTTCGAGTAAAACTCAAGATATGGCGGAAAGAGTGATTACGGCCGATAGCGGACAGTCGGGATCAATCGTCGTACAGTCGGGTGTGATACGCGGCCGACTATCGAGTGAACGTCCAGAACATGAAAAAGGCGAGATATGGTCACAGGGAGTAAAGGATGGACAATGTTTATGGTTGTCCACGGATGACCATAACTAGCCGCGGGACGATCGCTTGGAGCACTCGATTGAGTGGTCAAACGGTAGTGCGGGACGCGAACGCGGGACGAACGAAGTGCCGGGTGGAATGATTGAGTGGGAAACTCAATTAAACATGTGTTGAAAAGACAAATGTCACAACAAGGAGGGAGGAATTTCTGAGCGGGACACATGTCACCACCAAGAAGATTCATTGAATCTAGTGAAGGATTCATTGAATCTAGCCTCATGAAGTGTCAACATGGGAGTGATTCAGGGGGAATGGTAGGGGCATGTGGCTGCTACGGAGGGGATCAGTGTACTGACCCGGGTGAGGTGTCGACGGATCGAACGTCCTCCTCTGTATGTGGAGGAAAACGCCGCTACTTGTCACTGGAAGATCAACACTTGTTGCCGGAAGTCGCTTTCACCTCCGAGAAGTGTCGAGCATGCAATGGAGCTCCAACCACTATCTTGTCCCCCAGCCAGCCTATAAATACCAAACCTTAGTTCAGTTTTCACCCTTTAAAAACCATATTTTCACCAAACCTTGTTTTAGAGAGAGATAGAGAGAGAGAAATATGAAGAACGAGAGAAAGAGTTTTCCGTTTAGATTGGTTAGATTTGTGAGAGTTCTGAGAGTGGTCAAGCGTTTTATCCATGAACTTATTGTCGTTAGATCATCCGGGAAACTTAGCTTAGAAGCCGTTCAGCCGAAAGCACTGTGAGTTGTGGTGATGTTTGATTGCTTGCTAGGGATTGTTAGATTCTATGACTGTTTGCTTGTGTTATGATACTTATTGGTTAGATCTTGTTTATTGTTTGCATATTGCATGGGAGTTTGCATGGTTACTTGTTGTTGAATTTTTGTTGATGTTGATGTGTGCGGTTCGGTCTTCTTTTGTACCCCTTCCTAGCAAACAGATTGGCTAGGTGGGAAGACTCGGAGAGACGGGATGACAGCCTATGGCCGAGTGCTATTCCACCTCATCTAGCAAAAAGACTGGCTAGATGAGAATAGTCAGAGAGACGGGGTTGTTTCCTAAGGCCGAGTGTGGAATAGACAGCCCGGGATGTGACCATCTGGGAGACAGAACTCGTGTGGGTTGTGAACCATGGAAACGGCTATCCAACGGGACATGACTGTCTGGGAGATGGAACTCGGGTAGTGATATTCTATCTCGCGTGCCTGTGTGGCTGTGAGATAGGTGTTCACGAGAAGTACCGAATGCGCATGATATGGTGGAGGAAGTAGTGGACTGTGTTGAGATTATGTATTTAGTCTTGCATGTTCAAGCATTATGCATTGATTGGTTGTTGTTGTTTATAATCTCTGAGTGATCGTGCATGTTCTTGTTTGATTGTTGTGCGGTCAGTCTAAAGGTTATAGCAACATTGCTTGTTGTGTGTTATTTTGGGTATTGTCATCTTGTTAGAGGGAGCTATAACTCACTGAGCGATTAGCGCTCACCCCTCACTCTCTTTTGTAGGACACCAGTAGTTGGAGCAAGGACGTCAGGCCGTCAGCGTAGTTTATCTTGCCTTTGTAAAATAAACGCTTTTGAATTTATGTAATGTGGGTTTTGGGCATTAGGCTCGAATGTGATGTATTTCCGATGTTTTGTGAAACCTTATATAGATTAATAAAGTTTATTTTCTATATCAACTGGTTTCATCTGATATTAGTCTTGTCCGGACTAACACAACTCTCGACTTGGGTACGGGTTGAAAAGCCTTAGGCCTTAGTTGAGAGGGACGGTATTGAGAATGGATCGACCGAGACCTTGGAGGTGTTCTAAGGACTTGGTTGAATCGTTCTTGGTATCCATCATTGTTGATTTGATTAATTTATGTATAGATCGAGTCGGGGGTGCTACAGACATCCTCCCGTCGCTTGACACCAAGCAAAAATCTTGATTCTTTGGGTTACACATGTTACAATGCTCCCTCACTAAGCTGGATTCGACCTCGAATCCCAATACAACACGTCTACCACAGACGCAATAACGTCCACCACATACGAAAAAACCCTGCCCTCACTGGCCAAACCATCGTGATGATGTCCCACTTACACTCTGTAATGGGCAAACTCTACAAAAGACCACCTGGAACTTGATGCTCTGCCTTGAAAAAAGAACAAGTGTTCCACCTTCCATCCCCTCCCAGTGATAATTCTGTTTGAGGTCACGGTACATCTTGATCGCACCCGGATGAATGGAGAACTTGCTCGTATGAGCCTCTCTCAAGACCTCCTGTCTCAACTCCTCAACCTTGGGCACACAAACCCGCCCATGAACCAAAATCCTCTTGTTCGCCAAGACTTGATACTCTGAACCAGCTGCTCTCGATGCATCAATCAAACTCTGATCACCCTGCTGATCCAACTGAGTAAGTCTGCCTGATCAGCTGCCTCCAAACCCAAAGGCTCCTCTGAAATTGCACAAAGACGCAATGTGCTAAGCTCACTCATCAAAGCCTCAACATCCTGCTCTCTAACTGAATCAGCTCTCCGTCGACTCAACGCATCTGCCACCTGGTTGGCCTTGCCCAGATGATAGACAATATCCAATTCATATTCTGCTAAGGCTGAGTAAAGATGTGCTGCAAACTCTTGTGATCTGTAAAGATTTGCACTGCACCCCCATAGAGATAAGACCTCCAGATCTTAAGTTCGAAGACCACCGCTCCCAACTCAAGATCGTACGTAAGGCGGTTACGCTCATTACCCTGCAACTGCCTCGAAGCATAAGCAAGACACAGCCCAAACCAACTCATGAAGCATCTGTATACACCACATATATAAGGCTTCCTCGGATTGGGTAATGCCAACACTGGTGTAATAGTCAACATCTCCTTAAGCTTCCCAAAGCTCTTTTCGCACTCCTGCGACCAAACAAACGGCACATCCTTGCCTGTCAATCTCGTCATCGGCTGAGACATACTCGCAACACCCTTGACGAACCTCCTGTAGTAGCA
This sequence comes from Noccaea bulbosa, assembly GCA_900406535.1. Classification (NCBI taxonomy): domain Eukaryota; kingdom Viridiplantae; phylum Streptophyta; class Magnoliopsida; order Brassicales; family Brassicaceae; genus Noccaea; species Noccaea bulbosa. The sequence goes on from OVBJ01001829.1 coordinate 10,463, forward strand.
TGCTAAACACAGGAAACTCCTGATCTCGGTAGCACTACTCGGTCTAGGCCAATCCCTGATTGCCTTAATCTTAGCCGGATCTACATACACTCCCTCTGCAGAAACAATGTGGCCAAGAAATCCCAGCTCTCTGCTAAAAGCTGCACTTGCTCAAATTAGCAAACAACTTATGCTCCCCAAGCTTCTCCCAGACTAGCCTCAAATGAGTCACATGCTCCTCTGGACTCCTCGAATACACCAAGATATCGTCAATGAAGATGATAACAAACACGTCCCAAAATTCCCTGAACACGTCATTCATCAACCTCATAAAAGTTGCCGGCGCATTAGTCAAACCGAAAGACATGATTACAAACTCAAAGTGCCCATATCTCGTCTTGAACGCCGTCTTGCGAATATCTACCTCATCTATCAAAATCTGATGATATCCTGATGCTAAGTCAATCTTGGAGAACCAAGTAGCAGCTCTCAACTGATCCATCAACTCATAAATCCTCGGGAGTGGGTACATGTTCTTCACTGTGACTCGGTTAAGTCCCTGGTAATCAATGCACAACCGGAAACTGCCATCATTCTTCTTCACAAACAACACCGGTGTTTCTAATGGCGAAACACTCGGCTGCGAATGAACCCTTTGCTCAAAAGGTACTCTAGCTGCTTCTTCAGCTCTTCCAACTCTGCTAGCGCCATCTTGTAAGGTGTCTTCGATACCGGAGCTGTTCCAGGCTCCAACTCAATCGTGAAAGGATCCGACCGAGATGGTGGTAATTCATTCGGTGACCGAAACACATCCTTAAACTCCTGGACAACTTCAATATCCTCCAAGGCCACCTTACCACTGGATTCCGACATCACTATCGTCGCCAAATATGCCTTGCAGCCTCGCACTATCATCTGCTCAGCTTGAATAGCCGAGATCACAAGATTCCCGTAAGTCGGTCTCACTCCCTGATAAACCAGCCTCCCTGCATCCCACTCAAACACAACTCTGCCTCTAAAGCAATTCAGATGAACCCGATAAAAGGATAACTAGTCCATCCCCAAAATCACGTCATACAGCTCCACCGGACTAATGACTAAGTCTGCTGGCATCGACTGCCCCGCAATCTGCACATCCACTGCTCTATCATGGCTTGAAGTATCCAGGAATCCTCCACCCGTCACCTTAGGTATGCATGCCTGCACGCTCACCAGTGCTACTCTGGATGCCTCTACTCGCGCCACACTCTGGAGTAATGAAGTAATTAGATGCTCCCGAATCGAACAATACGTGGGACTTAAGACCACCCACTAACAAGGTTCCTACACAATTCACAAGTGTTGAGAATCCTAAAATCTATCACCATCAAGATTCTGCACTAAGAATTTACGACCCTCTCACCCTCCCAACCAATACCAGTATGAACCACCAGTATGAACCACCAGTCTGCTGAACTCGGAGTCATACTCACGCACTGATCTCTCTCCCTAAGATAGCGCCAAAAACCTCAACTGGAGACGATCTCTAGCCTTCTGCGGGAAATACTTGGCGTTGAACTTGGCGAGGAATTCGCCTCAAGTCCACACCGCACTCCGAGCATGGATGGCCCGCCACCACAAATGTGCATCTCCTCCAAGATAATGTACTGCTAACTCAACTCGGTATTCCTCTGGACATTTGATATATTGGAAGTTCCGCTCCAGCCTCTGTATATTTCATAATGTATGTTAAGAAATAAAAAAACAGGTGTAATAAAAATATTTTTAATCAAAAACAGAAACAATCGCTTCTTTTATATGTTAAAACAAATTTTAATAAAAATACTAAGAAACTAAAATATATATTAATATACAAATAAATAGCATAAATAATATATCTATTACATTTAAAATGAAAATTTGAAGTTAACATATAATACACAAGTAATCATCTAGTAGTTGATAAAACAAAGGAAAAATTCAAAAATTAGTTCACAAAAAATGAAATCAAAGTAGAGATGAGAAGAAAAAGAGTAATCTAAAACGGATCTATATAGATCTATATAGGCCTAATTAGTTCAGAGCTGAGAGACCCATATTAAGTCCAATAAATGTTACCTTTTTCTATCTTGGTAACATAATATTAAAATATTTAAACTAAATTTCAAAAATTCAATAAAATACATCAATTAAACTAACTTTTTTTTAATACTCCAATTATTTTTATGCCCAAAATATGTTCAAACAATATTATTTTAATACTTCAACATTTTAAATGGTACCCATCTAATGAAAATATAATTTTTCTGTATAAAATTTACAATTAATTATTTCTTAATTTTCATTAATATTTATAGTAGATATAATTTTCTACTTTTTAAGAAATAATTAATTGTAAATTTTATACAGAAAAATTATATTTTAATTTTCAGCCTTTAAAAAGAACGGAAAAATTCCCAAAAACTAAAACAAATCATAACTTCAAAAAAAAAAAAAATTATCATGCTACATAGCTTATCTACATTTACATGTTTATGAATCCTCAAAATTTGTTTCTTCAAAAATAAATATTGCTTTTGTTTGAACTAATTTTGTATTTTTTCAAAAACTAAAAAAATGAGTGACCTATCAATTAAAAATGATTTGCGTGATGATGACCAGAGAATTGCTATTAATTAACTTTCAGGGAAACTATTATTTACATGATGATGACCAAGCTCTACAACTATGGTGGGAAAAAAATCCCTACTCTGAAATTTACATCTAAAATAAATTTATATGAGATGAAATAATATTCAAAAAGATGTAAGTTAATTAGTTTACCTCTTCTCAATTTTCCCTTTTCTTATTAGTTAAACATAATTATATTTTTCTTACTAGTGAGTATCCGAGTTGATTTTTTTCTTTTCTTTTTTTTTTTTTTTTTTTTTTTTTTTTTTTTTTTTTTTTTTTTTTTTTTTTTTNATTGAAGTTTTCTTACCGCTTAATCTGAATCTACCTTTCATCGATCAACTCAACACTATTTATTTATAGGTTAATGGGAATTTTAACAAGCGTCCATCTAATCCAAAGGAGATTGCTTGCATTTACACGATACATTTTAAACGTTGCATATATCTTGTAAAGAAGAATATATATATATATATGCAATCTTGAATTACTATTGAGATATACTATCTAAGCATAATTATCGAATTTCTGATTATCTAAGATATATCAACAAAATATTATACCTTTATTCCTATAGCTGAAATTTCAGTCAGTAATAATGTAGTATCATAAAAGTTTAAAGGGGAAATTGTTAATATCATAACATTAGTCATTGACCTTATATAAAGCTACAAATACTATACCAATAATTACAGAAACCTGTATACAATATATAGTATACAATCCACGGCCTAATTAATGAACTTGCGGATAACTATGGTTATAATATAACTAAAAAGTAAAAGTTAAGCTCTATATATAGACTGACACATCATGAAGGAACTAACTTAATTTTCATGTCTTGGGTTGAGATTAAGATTAATTAATGCTTGAAAACATCATCTGAATAGCACCAAGTCTATAAAAAAGAAATCCTCGGAGTTTATAGTAAAGGTTAGGAATACAAATAAGATTAGTTTAAATTATTAACCAATCATATTCCTAGTAACTTTACCAAACCCAAACACCAAAAAGAATTTGTGAAATATAATGAATTTCTCATATTAGGGTTTTTTTTCTTTCAAGAATTTACCTGTCACAATTAGACTTTTAACTAACGGGTTGAACTTCAACCTAAATATGGAGCAATAATGTAAATTAAGGAAGAAGAAATTAAAAAAGTGAGTACCTAAATATACATGATCGGTCGAGATCAAGTGGACGAGATTATGACCCCGAAGAGTTTGAAAAATCTTTCTTGACGGCAACGACGTCGGTTTTGGTTTTCTGCCGTTTCTTTTTCTTCCTATACGGGATTCCACGAGCCTTTGCTTGAGACTCTCTCACTTCCCTTAAATGAATCCGGATCGACTCGTTTCCAAACGAGTTACTATCGGATGATCCACCACCGTGTTCTTCGTAAGCAGCTCTCAATCGTCCGATCAAAGCATCTAAGCTTCCCCAAGCTTGCTTGAGAGGACACGTGCAAGGAGATGGTGGATCGGGTTGTCCGAAGAAGACACAAGCTTGGTGATGGACTTTGGTTTTACCGAATTGGTCTAAGTAGTTGAGGAAGCTTAGCACATGTGTGTCGTCATATTGCGAGATTTTAACGGGTGGATTTAGGGTTTCAAGGTATTGTAGAAACGTGTTCCAGTCGCGGAGTTTCTGCGATTCGTAGCGGCTAAGTTGCGGTGGTGGCTTGTGGTGGCCGGAGTTGGAGGAGGAAGAAGGTTGACCCGGTGGATTGTTTGACGACATGGTGGTGAGGGGAATTTTGGTTTAGATGAGGAAAAAAAAATTATTTAGGGAAAATGAAAAAGAGAGAGAGATCTTGAAAAAGTAGAAGAGAATACATATGAGTAGATCAATAGATGTTTAAAAAAAAAAAAAACAAGATGAGACTAACAAATTTTTTACTTTGAAAGAGAAAACAAACGATTAACCAGGTTCAAATCATATCAAGCGAATATATTAAATTTGTATTTTATTTTGATTGCTTGATATGGAAACCGACATAATTACCTAGGTCGAAACAGTATTTTTTTTTTTTTTTTTTTTTTAGGCNTTGAATTAGAAAACGAGTTTACATCAGAAAAGGAGAATCCACGTGAACGTCCCTTTGCGAGGGAGTCCGCACAGACATTTAGAGTTCTTGGAATATAGGAAATTGCAAAACGTGTAAAACTAAGTTTAAGATGACCAAACTCCTCAATATCTGAAGTAAAGGCTGGCCATTCTTCCTCCTCCATCATTTTTAGTACTTGTAGATAGTCAATTTGTAAATGGATAGATGTGAACCCCATGTCGCTTGTGTTTTTCATTGCCCATAGCATAGCTTCTAGTTCTGCGTGTAGAGGTGATTGAACATTTGCGTAAGCTTTTGATCCATACAGACATGATCCGTCTTCATTCACTATGACAAAGCCCAAACCTACGACCTTGTCGTTTCTTTCCCATGACGGGTCAGATTGGCACAAGGGCCATACATTTTCCTCGTCAACTTGGGCTGAGGGTTCTGTTGAGTTTCCTTTTCCACAGAAGATGTCACCACGTGTGCCATCTTCTAGCATTCGGATCCACTCATTGCCCATTGAGCCGTATCGAGTGCTGAGATCTCTTCACCGTTAAAGGCTTTTTCGTTTCTAGCCTTCCAGATAAATCAGATGATCCAAGGAAAGGATTCAAGCTGTTCTTCTGAGGCTCCCATCTCTTTTGCATGCCAAAGCAAGTGATCAAAGTTTTTGTAGATGGAGTTACACGGGAATTATCCTGGAATAGTCGGAACCGACGATAAGGCCCACATTTGTAAGGCCGGGGGGCATTAAAAAAAGATGTGGTTTATTGTTTCTTCCTCCTCTCCACATCTCGGACAGCTTTTGTCCGTTCTGCAATGCCGTTCTACAAGCTTGCTACCATAAGAAATGTATCCTAAACGGGAATTATCCCGGAATAGTCGGAACCGACGATAAGGCCCACATTTGTAAGGCCGGGGGCATTAAAAAAAGATGTGATTTATTGTTTCTTCCTCCTCTCCACATCTCAAACAGCTTTTGTCCGTTCCGCAATGCCGTTCAACAAGCTTGCTACCATAAGCAATGTATCCTAAAATAGCTTGTCACATAAAATATTTGAGTTTTCGGGTGGTTTTAGTTTTCCATACTCTACGTTTTAAGGCCGCTGTACTCGGTTCGAGAACCATCAAGGAAGCCATACTAACCTTTGTTTCCATTGCGAAGGAGTAGCCCGACTTTACCGTATATTGGCCTGACTTGTTGTGGATCCATACGTAGCCATCTCTGTCAAAAGTTATAGTCGGTCGGAGGCTTGTGATAAGTGGAATATCGGCTGGGTCGATATATTCCTGAAGCTTATAAAGGCGCCATTTCTTCGTAATGAAATCTATAAGATGGTTAGAGATGGGGATCTCTCCCGTTTCTGTTATCATTCGCCGGACGGGCCGGGATAGTAGGTATCCATGGGTCAGTCCATACTTTAGTATCAAAACCCGATTTGCTTGATCGTCTCAAACCTTGTGGTAGTAGGTCTTTTGCAGCAATTATTTGCTCCTCCATCCATATGAAGGGGCGTTCGCTTTTCCGGTTTTGAGCGGGTTTGTATACCAGAAATATCTTCCTTTTGAAACTTTGCTAGAAGAGAAGACGGATAGCGGAGTAGACACCACAAATTTTTTGCGAGGAGCGCTAAGTTAAAACTTTGCATGTCCCTAAAACCCAGTCCGCCTTCCTCCTGAGAAGTTCATATCTTTTCCCATGCAACCCAATGCAAGCCTTTACTATCCATCTTTGAACTCCACCAGAAACGAGAGATGGCTCCTCAGATCTTTTTAATAATCCATTGAGGTAAGAGGAAACAGGACATACCATATATTGGAAGTGCTTGAGCAACCGATTTGATTTGTACCTCCTTTCCTCCTTTAGATATAAGCTTTTCCGACCAGGAGTTTATTCTGATTTGTAGGCGTTCCTGGACATATGAAAAAACATGGTTCTTGGAGGCATTTAAATTTTCCGGTAAGCCTAAGTACATGCCCATTCCTCCGTCCTTTGTTATCCCCAATGTCTTTTTTACTCCAATTTTCACGTCTTGTGGTACTTTACTGCCAAAGAAGACGGATGATTTAGAGCAGTTTAGAAGCTGGTCTGATGCTTTCCCATAAAAATCAATGTTCCTCATGAGCTCTACACACTGCAGGATATCTGCTTTGTAGAAAAAAGGCTATTGTCAGCAAATAGCAAGTGAGACAATGCAGGACTTCCTCTACCTATCTTCAAACCGGTGAGTCTCCCCTCATCCTCCGCTCCCCGAAGAAGACTTATAAGGGCTTCCGTACATAAGATAAACAGGAAAAGAGACAGCGGATCTTCTTGGCGAAGTCCTCTGGATGGTGTAACATGTCCTTTCGCTTCCCCGTTAATAAGCACCTTGTAAGACACAAAAGAGATAGACCACATTATCCATGAAACCCTTTTCTCCGAGAAGCCCATTTTCAGCATCAAGGCTTTGAGAAAATTCCATTCCACTATAGCATATGCCTTACTCATGTCCGTCTTCACCGCCGTAAAATGTTTCTTGCAACTCGAATTGGTTTTCAAAGCATGAAACATTTCTTGAGAAACTAGAACATTATCTGTTATTAGTCTTCGAGCCGACAACATGATCAAGTCTACATTGCACTCGTCCTGATTTTCGGTATCCAATCCATGAGAGACTGTTACCTTTGAAAGGAAAGTCAATCATGCCACAGTTTGCGAGCATAGTTTTAAAAGGAAGGAACAATGTTTCTGGTCTTTTCTGTCCTCCCCTCTTTTTGTGATTTCCAGTGAGCTCATTGAAGTCTCCCATCATTATCCATGCTCCCTTTCTCTGTAGACTGAATCTTGTGAGTCTTTCCCACTTTCTCACGGTATTTAATAACCGGATCACCATAAACAAACGTCATATAGACTTGTTTTCCTTCAATCCTTCCTTCAATGCCAATCATCCGCTTGTTTAAGAAGAGAATCTTGAACTCAAAATTATCCAAATAAAAGAGATCCAGCCCACCGCTCAAGCCTTCCGGCTCAACGGTAAATAGTTTATCATAACCAAAAGAAAATTGAAAGTCTTGCAAAAAAGAGAAATTATTTTTTGTTTATGAAAGAAAAAGAAAACTAGGAAAAAAACATGGTTCAGCTCCTGGATGTATTTCTTGGTCAGGTAGCCTCCAGCCCCCAGACAGTTCCATGCTATGGCACTCATCATTGAACTGGGTGGTTTCTGGGACACCACCAAACCAGATGAGGACGAAAGTTTTTTGTTCCTTGAAGTTGGGAACACCTCATTACGAGGGTGACGAGAAGCAGCATTTACTGCAGATCTTGTTGATATGGAATTCTTTTTTGGCGAGGCTCTGGCTCGGAGGGGATTCATCTTTTTAGAGGCTGCTAGGCTCCTATGATTGGGGTTTTTCTGGCCTGGGTTTCTCTGGCCTGGCTTTCTCTGTGTATTCTCAGGCATGTTCTGAGTTGGCCGTTGTATCTTTGAAATCTTTTTTCCTTGTCCATGTTCTGTATTATCCTGAGACAGCATGGGTTCCATTCCCTGCTTTGAGGTTTTTTGGTGCTTTTCACGCTGCTTCTCTACTTCTAGCATCCCATTTTTGGGAGAAGACGGATTTGCCGTAAGATTCGCAAGATCATCTGCAAGCAGGTCATCATTTTCTATCATTTCCGCACCCATTTCCTTTCCTTGCTGCTCTATGAAGGCTTATGTTTCTGCATCAATCATTTTTGGCTCCATAATTATCATTCCATCCTCTTCGAGAGCTGCTATCCTCTCTGCCATTTGAACTGGTGATTCCTGGACATTCTCTTGGATCTTTTCAGGCACTTTTCCTGCATTAATAACAGACGCGGAAATTGCCGGAGATTTTTGTTGCACCTCATTGATCATAGTGTTGATGGAGGCTGTTGATGGACAGTGTACTGTATGTGGTTCTCGGATGGACAGAGGCTTAGGCTTGGTCTTTGTATTGTAGAGCCCATGATTTTCTTTATATCCTGAGGATGATATCGCTGTCATTGGGGCTTTACCTTTTATTTTCCGGAGTAGCTCCTCTTCGGGATCCAAAACTATTTGTATTGGCTTCCATGACTTCGAATAATTAGATCCTCTTCTTGTATGGGCTACAAAGTTATATGAGATTGTACGTTGTGAATCAGGTGTGTAAGGCGCAATCTTCCTTTGATATGCATTATCTCTCGTTCCCATATGTTGTTCATGTTGTTGACTTTTTGTAGACCTTTCTGAAAATCTTTTTGACTCATTGCAATGATATTCTCTCTTGCTATGTCTTGGCCAATTCAATTCAGTATAAGCTTTCGAGTAAGGGTGATATCTCTCTCTTTCCCGATAACGGGGATCCGGCTTTTTGTAAGGGCGCTCAAGCCTGTTTCAGATATCTTTAGTTTTTGTCACTCTCCTACTTTGTAATTCTGACCTCAGGGCTCTGTCTCTGTCCTAGTGGTAATGTCTCTTCTCTGTTGGCTTCCGCGGATCAAAGAGCTGTGTACTTGTGCTTCTCTGATGTCCCGAGATGCTCTCCCGTAATCCACTTGCATCATTTGTGGATATGTGAACATCTCTTGATTTGCAAGTTCCACTTTTAGTTTATGTTCCAACCTTGCTTTCTTATTCTCCTCTCTTTGTAGATCAGTTAATTCGGGGAAGGTCCCTTCTTCGTGGGAAACCATTTTACAAGTGAAACATAAGAGGTATAGGTCTTTGCATGAGAGAGATGCTTTGACAACATCCCCATTTGGAAATCCGACCTTCGTTTCGAATTGTAATGGCTTATCTGCATTAATAGAGACTTTTACTCTAGCTCCCTTTCTATCCATTGTTTCAGTTTTCCCCAGAGCTTTACCAATATTACAGAAAGTTGTTTCCTTCCTGTAATGGCTTGGGATGCCTTCAATCTTCACCCAAAGGACAATCGAGTTAGGGAAATCTTCTTTAATGGTCGGTTCCCATCGTTCCAAAGGGAAGCTCCATCTATTAAAATGGCAGGGACGTTTGTGCAGCAGCTTCTCTAAGTCTCTCTCATTCTCAAAATCAAACTGGAACTTTCCATTTCCCAAGTTGGTACCCCTGACTCTTCCTTCTACATTCCATATATTGGGTTTTGGCATATGCTTGATGAGAGCATCAACGCTTTTGCCTTCCCTATGAAACATTCTACCAACAAGTGTGAGCTTAAAATGTTCATCGAGGTCTGAATAGTCAAAATCCGGGACATCGATAATGTCATCTTCTGTTTCAAGTCTTTGGCGAACCGAGCTCGAGCTACTGCCACAGAGTCCAGATTTCCGAGCGAGGTCCATTTTACGGTTACAATCACAAATCGTGAGATTAAAAATATGTTAAGAAGCCTCTGTCCAAGATGATTTATGTGTATGAGAGTCCTTCTAAAGAGCCACTGAAAACCAGGTGAAGAGAACCATAAACCAGTATACTTTATAACTCAGATAACCTAACTTGATCTATAAGAAACCAGCACCAAGATTCGAAAACCAAAAAAGCGACACAAAGGGCGTGCGGTAGTCTCCCTCGTTGATAGGTGGCGTCGGATATTTTCAGAGGGCGGCGCAGTCGATGTGGAGGTTTGAAGATTTGGAGATCGCCCTTTGAGTCGCCAAAATTGCCAAAACCCTAGTAGCCGTCATTCTCTTTTGTTGGACTGCTTGATCCCATGAATAGACGGATACAATATGATCAAATCCAAATTGCTTATGTCTACAAGCATCTTTTTTTTTTTTTTTTGACAACAAAACTCCATGTGTTATTAAAAAGGTTCGAGGCGGATAGCTGTTGAGGCTATCAGGTTGGGTACCAAAGGTTTTACATGGGAGAAGGAGTGGCTTCGAGTTCGTGCCTCTTTAGAGAGTGCATCGACTCTTGGACATTTTGTGTACGTGGGATAAAAGATAGAGTGAAAGAGCTAAAATTATCTCGAATAAGATAAAATTCTTCAATTTCATAGGCCAAAGAAGGCCAATCTTCATCGTTTTCTAGGAGCTTGACGAGTTGTAGGCTATCAGTTTCAAACCTCATCGAGGCTAGTCCCATCTGCCTGATTCCTTTCATTGCCCAAGTCAGCGCATCGAGCTCTGCATGTAGTGGTGATAGAACTTGTGAGCTAGCGCCAAGTCTCGTGATATAGTTACATTTTCCTCCATATCTAGAACCAGACCTGCGCCAAAGAGCGGATCGTCATGAGTCCATGATGCATCTACCTGGCATAGTGGGAACACGGCTTATCTGGTTTGTACATTGGTTTTGGTTAAGGTTGGAGCTTTGGCTAGAGCCTCCGCTACAATTTGTGCCGTCAACCAGGCATCTGTTTCTGCTCTTGCTAGATTGAAGGAATCATGAGGCGAGATGTCTTTTCCATTGAAAACCTTGTTATTTCTAGCTTTCCATATGTACCACAAGATCCATGGGTAGGCTGCTAAGGTATTCTCTGGCACACTGCTTTCCTTTGCTCGCCACATAAGGTGATCAAGGTTAGTGAACAGTGTGCTACATAGGAAAGACCCCAAAATGAATGGAAGATTTGCTAACGTCCATATTTGAATAGAAGATGGGCATTCAAATAAAAGATGGTTTATTGTTTCCTCTGCCACTCCACATCTCGGGCATGACCGATCAGTTCCACAATGTCGATCAACAAGTCGGCTACGGACTAACACACACCCATTTAGTGCTTGTCAAATAAAGTGCTTGATCTTTCGGGGTGCTTTCTCAGACCAAATTTTATTTCGCATCAGGTCTGTGCTGGGTTGTGTTATCTGCTGTGATGCCCGACTTGACCGGGTATTGTCCGGACTTCGTGTACGCCCAACAAAAGCCATCCATACGATTTGTTTGGCTTGGTTTGAGATGGAGAGCGAGTATAATATCCTCTGGATCCATAATATCTGTCATCTTGTATAATCATCATTCCTTATAGCGAGGGTCAGTTAAGTCAGTTACCATCAGGAGTGGATCTTGGTACATTCCGCAGTCCAAAAGTGGTCGCGGTGGAATCGGTGGTATCCAGTGGTCCTTCCAAACTCAAGTATTTTCCCCCGTACCTATGGACTTCCTTAACCTCGAGCACAGCAGCTCTTATGCTTGACCAGCCATAAGACTGGTTATTGGATCTCTCTAACTCCAGCGGAGACGAGTTCCGATAATATCTGCCCTTTAAAACGCGCGCCAACAGTGATGACGGAAAGTAAATAAGTCTCCAAAGTTGTTTCAAAAGTAATGCGAGTTTGAAATTTTGGAGATCCTGAAAGCCTAAACCACCTTTCTCAAGAGGGACACAGATTTTATCCCATGCTATCCAGTGAAGTCCGCGGCTGTCTTGTTTGCTGATCCACCAGAAGTTGGAAATAGCACTCTGCAGTTTTTTAATAATTCCTTTGGGGAGTAGAAAGCAAGACATGACGTAGGTAGGCAGGGTTTAGGCTACAGATTTGATGATGACTTCTTTAACCCCCCCCCCCCTCCTCTTCTTTTGAGAGATGCTTGGAGAACCATGAATTGGCACGTTTACTCAATTTGTCCTGTATATAGGCGAAATACTTGTTGTTTTGAGCCCAAGATTTTTTCTGGTAACCCTAAGTACGTTCCCATGCATCCTTCCATTGATATCCCCAATGCGGTTTTAATTGCTATCTGCAGCTCCTGAGGGACTTTACTTGCGAAGAAGATTGATGATTTCGCTGTATTGAGTTGCTGTCCTGAAGCAAGTCTGTAGCATTTTATGATCTTCATTAACTCTGCACACTGCAGGACATCCGCTTTAAAAGAGACTGTCATCTGCAAACAAGAGATGGATAATAGCTGGGCATGCTCTAGCTATTTTAAGGCCGGCGATCCTTCCTTCTTTTTCTGCTCCTCGCAACTGAGCTATAAGGGCTTCAGTTAAGATGATGAACAAAAAGGGGGATAGTGGATCACCTTGTCTAAGGACCCGACAAGGTAATATTTTCCCTTTCGCTTCACCATTTTATAGAATCTGGTATGAGACCGATGATATACATGTACGAATCCATCCTATCCATGTCTCAGAAAATCCAAGTTTAGACATGAGAGCTTCTAGAAAGTTCCATTCAACTCTGTCACACGCCTTGCTCATGTCTGTCTTGATGGCCATGAATTTACCCTGGGTTGTGTGATCTGCTGTGATGCCCGACTTGACCGGGTATTGTCCGGACTTCGTGTACGCCCAACAAAAGCCATCCATACGATTTGTTTGGCTTAGTTTGAGACGGAGAGCGAGTATAATATCCTCTGGATCCATAATATTTGTCATCTTGTGTAGTCTCCATTCCTTATAGCGAGGGTCAGTTAAGTCAGCTACCATCAGGAGCGG
>OVBJ01001830.1:223-23488 GCA_900406535.1 Noccaea bulbosa
AACATAACATATATAATATTAGAAAATTTGAATTTAGTTTTCATAATATTTCTTTTATTTTCAGATATAAAAACATTATACCGTATTTAACCGTAACTATTAAAAACAATACATACAATCTTACCAATTTTAAAAACAATAACAGTTTAAATGTAATCATTTGATTTGTTATTTTAACTATTTTATTATACTATAGTCATTTGATTTTTATCTCTTTCACTCGATTTTATCATATGTAATTTTGTTTTTTACTTTAGAAAAAAAACAAATATTTGAAATGTTTAATTTATACATTGTAAAACGAAGACAAGAACCAAACCTTCAAATTAATATGTCGCATAAGATTTCGAGTTATGTAAATAGACATCTTTAAGCTAAAAGACATTAGAGTAAAATATCACCCCGTGCAAGGCGCGGATCTAACCCTAGTTAACATATGTTCTGAAATCAACTAAAACGTTGGAATATATAAAGAAACAGTTTAATACTTAAAACGATAGATTGATCAATGGCTAGACGTATTCAGACGGATGATTAATACATTCCTACAAATAAACTTATCTATACTATAATATAGATGAATAATTTCTTATATCATTATTTTAAACTCCTCATACCATGTCCATGCTTTACATATTCCTCAATCAGAACCATTAAAGCATAATGAAAACAATAATTAAGAGATGAAACCAGTTTTGGAATACGAAGAGATTAGGGAGATGTGGGTAATGTATAACTATTATATTTTCTTATTTTTCTCTCATATGTGATTAAGTGTCACTGTCTATTTTCTATTTCTATGGTTATTTATGTTCTATGCCAATCTTAAATTCAACTTTCATGTTCGATTAATCATGAAATGTTTTCAAAATCCAAAGTAATCATTCGATTTGTCCACAGTTTCTTAATTTTAAAGATATATATAGAAAGTTTAAAACAAACAATTCATACTTTTGTAAATTTAAAATATAATTCTGCAGCGTAGTGCAGATCACTAATCTAAATTAGGTATATAGCAAATGTTTACAGTGCTACTAACACACTAGCAACAGCATATATACCCTTCAAATATGGTAAAACTGTTAACACAAAATTTTATCAATGTACATATATGATATGTTTGTAAATAGACATACCGATACTTAACACACTAAATAATTCAATAGAGTTTAAAGATAAATAAAATATATTCATAAGTTGGAAATCGGTTTGCATATGATACATGATAATAATTATATAGAAAAATAACATGATACATCACATGTTTCTCAACGCTTGAAAAATATAAGAAATTTATGAACAATATTATTTGATCAATTGGATGTGTAGAAAAAATGTAACATGTAATATTAAAAATTATAAATAAAAAATGTGCTTTAAAACCATCTTGTTCAGTTCACCTGTAGATTACAGGAAGGATTTGTACTGTCATTTGACTCATTTCCTCAAGTTATTCCAAAACATAAACATTTCTTCCTTTTAAGAAAAAGGGGGTAAAAATAAAAAAAAAACTGGAAATAATTAGCAAAAAAATGTAAACTCTTATGTGCGAACGTGTGTCTATTAATATAACTATTTTTTTTCTTTCGTTTATCTGTTTATGTGAATTTATAATTCTTTATTGGGAAACAAAAACAAAGAGGGAGGAAGAAGGCGAAAGAGAGTGTAGGTGTGTGTGTGGGTTCTGTTCTGTCTATGCTTTGTCTCCCCCGCTTATCTCTCTCTCTCTCTCTCCACCAAATTGGTTTTTATTTCACATTTTGCTAATTTACCCTTTAATATATCTTTCCCATCTGCAATTTACCTATGTCTGTTCCTTCTGCTCCCTCTTCTCAGTACCTGCAAATGGAGGAAGGAGAATCATACTTTGAAACCCTTGTTCTCATTTGATACCCTTTCCTCTCTCTCTCTCTCTCTCTCTCTCTCTCGCTCTCTCTTATTTTTGTTTCCACCCTCTTAGTACTCTTCTTTCCCATCAATAGCCAATAAACAGTTTGGTTCTTTCTTGCTTGCTTGTGAAGCTTATCTGTAAAGGAGAGGGATTATGTCACTTCAAGCTCGAATTTTTCGAACTTTCCGTTGATGGGTTTTACTTGTTTTAGTGTAATTTGATTAAAAACAAGCAACTTTTTTATTTCATTTTGTCGCCTTGCTCAAGTAGCGCTTCCATGGAATTTGACCTGAATACTGAAATTGCGGAGGTGGAGGAAGAGGAGAATGATGGTGTAGGAGTAGGAGCAAAGATTGAAAAGCGTAGGCTTGGAATTTCACCATCATCTTCTTCTTCTTGCTCCTCTGGTTCATCGTCATCGTCTTCTACAGCTTCTGCATCTTCCATATACTCTGAGCTATGGCATGCCTGTGCTGGTCCTCTCACTTGTCTGCCCAAGAAAGGCAATGTAATTGTGTATTTCCCACAAGGTCATTTGGAGCAAGACGCTATGGCTTCGTATTCGTCTCCTCTTGAAACCCCCAAATTCGACCTTAACCCTCAAATCTTGTGCAGGGTGGTTAATGTCCACTTGCTTGTAAGTCTGTCTGTATCATTACCTAAAAACAATATCACAAGTCCTGTTTTTTTCTTTTCTTTCTAATTGTGGTTATCGTTTTGCAAATCTGCTCCTCCCTTTTTTTTTTTGGGGGGGAACAAAAGGCTAATAAGGAAACTGATGAAGTCTACACTCAAGTCACTCTGCTTCCACTTCAAGAGGTATTCTTTTTACTGATATGTTTATACAAGGAAGCAAATTCATATACTGTGTCTTTACAAACTTAAAAAGCATCATATCCCATACGAAGTTGAGTAATCTCACATCATTAGTCCAATTCCAGACTTTAGGTGAGATTTTAGATGCTACAGGTAGAAGAGTTAGTGAAGAATGTTGTTTGTTCTCTTGGTGACTCAGTTTCATTAGTTTATTTGAAAAGAAGTTAGAGAGCTCAAGCATTGATATGTTTGGTCTTTTATGTATTTTTCACTTATAATCACCTCAATGACGATGAAGAAACCTCTTGGGGTTTTTATAGTTTTCGATGCTAAATGTGGAGGGGAAAGAGGTGAGGGAGTTAGGAGGGGACGAAGAGAGGAATGGAAGCTCATCTGTCAAAAGAACACCTCATATGTTCTGCAAGACCTTAACAGCTTCTGACACAAGCACCCATGGAGGCTTCTCTGTACCAAGAAGAGCCGCTGAAGATTGTTTTGCTCCTCTTGTATGCTTCTCTAATTTTTCATTTTCCTCACTTTTTCTGGAGGAGAGGTTTGAGTTTCTTGTTTATAAGGCCTTATTTGGGATTTTTTCATGGATGTTAGGACTACAAACAACAGAGGCCATCCCAAGAGCTCATTGCAAAAGACCTCCATGGGGTAGAGTGGAAGTTTCGACATATTTATCGAGGTTGAGTTTGTTAATCATTGTTCATTTCTTTTCTTTATTTTTGTCAGTGAACCCAAAGCGTTTAGTTCTGTCTCTTTGTAATATAGGTCAACCAAGGAGACATCTGCTCACCACTGGTTGGAGCATCTTTGTCAGTCAAAAGAATCTCGTCTCTGGTGATGCGGTTCTCTTTCTCAGGTAAGCGTTGGACTGCAGTTTATCTCTGCGTTTGGTGCTTTGAAGCTCTTTATCCAAAGATGTTACATTCATTACTAACATTGCGTTTCTAGAGACGAAGATGGAGAGCTGAGGTTAGGAATCAGAAGAGCTGCACGGCCAAGAAACGGACTTCCTGACTCCATCATTGAGAAGAATTCGTGTTCGAACATTCTGTCTCTTGTGGCTAATGCTGTGTCTACAAAAAGCATGTTTCACGTCTTCTACAGTCCACGGTAAAATAAACTGAAAAAACTGCCATTAGTAATGATTCTTAATTTGCCTCAAGAAGAACTATAATGCTGATTCATGGTTTCATTCATATTTAGTGCGACACACGCAGAGTTTGTGATCCCTTATGAGAAGTATATCACAAGCATCAGGAATCACATTTGCATAGGCACAAGATTCAGAATGCGATTTGAAAGGGACGACTCTCCTGAGAGAAGGTATTAATTGTTGCTTGGTGCTTCTTTCTTTGTCTTGTGTCCAACTAGTTTTCTTGGGAGATAATTTTATAAATTCTCATTTTCTTGCAGATGCGCTGGTGTGGTGACTGGAGTCTGCGACTTGGACCCGTATAGGTGGCCAAACTCTAAGTGGAGGTGCTTGTTGGTGCGTCCTCCCTCATCAATGTATCTATCTATTAATGTGTAGAACATTTTTCATTTTGCAAGACTTCTGTAGGTTCGATGGGATGAGTCTTTTGTGAGTGATCACCAAGAAAGAGTGTCCCCTTGGGAGATTGATCCCTCGGTTTCTCTCCCACCTTTAAGCATTCAGTCATCTCCAAGGCCTAAAAGGCCGTGGGCAGGTCTACTGGATGCTACTCCACGAGGAAACCCCTTAACCGGTAAACTAAGGACACATCTAGATATGCTTTTGCTAATATTTCATCAACTTTCTTCAGTGGTGCTGATGATTGATTACTGTTCTTGACTTGCACCAGAAAGGGGTGGTTTTTTGGACTTTGAGGAGTCAGTTAGACCCTCTAAGGTCTTGCAAGGTCAAGAAAATGTAGGTTCTGCATCAACCTTACAGGGGTTTGATGCTATGAACCGCAGGATACTGGATTTCGCGCACGCGAATCCAGTTCTTTCACCGAGTAGAGTGAAGGATCGGTTTGGTGAGTTTGTAGATGCTGCTACGTCGTCCCTGGGCCCAGCCTGTTCAGGGGTTATGGACCTGGATAGGTTTCCAAGGGTCTTGCAAGGTCAAGAAATCTGCTCGCTTCGATCATTCCCTCATATAGCTGGTTTCAGTCCAGCTGCTGCTTCAGGGAATCCTAATCTTGGATACACTGATCCCTTTGCTTATCAAGCCAACAAGTCAAGTTTCTATCCGCTAGCGTCACAAGGGATCAGGAGCACTCACCTTCCATATCAGAATCAACACAGTGCTGGAGATAAATCCTTGAGCAACCTTTCTCATGCAATAAACTTTGGTGGAGAGACTAGAAAGTTTGATGCGCAAAATGAAGGTGGCCTACCAAAGAATGTTACAGCTGATTTGCCATTCAAGATTGATACGGTGGGGAAGCAGAAAGGTGGCGACTTTAATACGAATGCTTCGTCAGGCTGTAAACTTTTCGGATTCTCCTTACCCGTGGAGACACCTGCATCTAACCCGCAAAGCTCGAGCAAAAGGATCTGCACAAAGGTAAAACATTTTCATCATCATTCTCTTCGACTAGTTGGAGTTGCATTTCTTGATGTCTCTTCTTGTGTTGAAAAGGTTCACAAGCAAGGAAGCCTGGTGGGGAGAGCTATTGATTTATCCAGACTAAGCGGGTACAATGATCTCCTAACCGAGCTTGAACGGTTGTTCAACATGGAAGGGCTTCTCAGGGATCCTGAAAAAGGATGGAGGATCTTGTACACCGATAGTGAGAACGATATGATGGTCGTTGGCGATGATCCATGGCAGTAAGTTTATCTTCCATATCTTCTAAAGCTCAGTCACAACTTCTTTCTTAGTTGATAACTTGAAATAATTGGCTCTTTTTTGTTATGGACAGTGATTTCTGCAATGTGGTGTGGAAGATACACTTATACACGAAAGAGGAAGTGGAGAATGCGAATGACGATAACAAGAGTTGTTTAGAGCAAGCAGCTCTCATGATGGAAGCATCAAAGTCATCTTCTGTGAGCCAGCCTGATTCTTCTCCAACTGTCACTAGGGTTTGATATAAAACAAACCAGAAATAAGAAGTTTCTTTTCCTTTTGTGCTTTTAAGTGTGTTTTGGTTACCAAAAGACATAAAAGACTTCTACTCTATCTTTGTCTCTGGATCTGTCTCCGTTTGTTGTTCTTCTGGTCTCCATGGATTTACTTGAAATATTTCAGATTTGTGAGTTAATGGGATGTGTAGAGTTTGGATTGAGGTTTTCAGTAAAATGACAATGTATTTATTGGTTTCGAAGGGAAGCGCAGATGAAGGTGGAAGAGGAATAGAAACCATAATATCGTTTTGCAAAACACGACGATATATATTGCTCCATGAAGAACAATATATTTCGAGGTTGAATAACATAATCTGATAAACTATCCATTAGAACCTTTGAAGTGTGTCGCATGTGGGTGTCACCCCGATCACCGAAAAGTTCACAGGAGAGACGAATTTTTTTTTTTTGGCTCAAGCATCAACTTTTCTTTTATCCAACAACATGATTACAATGATGTTTATCCACATCCACTAGGGGATTATCCAATCCGGCATTATAGAATACAACTTTGTGACATAATTCGTAAATGAAATAGTTTCCCTAACTATTCTATCCGCCACAGAGTTGCTGTCTCTTGGTTGAAAGACTACCTTTTGATCTTGAAGCAGCGAGAGTAAGCAGTGTATGTCTTTTGATAGTAAGCAGTTTATGTCTTTTGTAAGGAGAGACGAATTTATGTTGCAAACCCAGACTAATGTATAAGCCATTGGTCTTCTTTTTGTTTAACATGCTACTTACGTAATGATGTAGTACCATACAATGAAGTTTCATGTGATAACATCTATAAGACTAAAAGAAAAGAAAGAAAACTACTTGTACAGAAAAGAAAACATACTTATATAATGAGCTATGCACCATAAAATGTAGTAGGTTTATTTTATGTTTTTGATAGAAAAACTTGGATCTTATTTTTGATGAATGATACTTTCATTTTGTCAGTTTTACCATCTCAACGACTGAACGACTGAGATAGATATAGATGTTTTCCTTTTGTTATATGATTTTTCTTCAAAATTATACCAAATTTAGGTTTTTTAACTTGTATAAAAAAAAGGAAATCCTACGTAAATGCATTAAACAAATTTTTTTTTTATGTTTCCAGTTTTTTGGACATTATATATATATATATATAATTATATCCATTTTCTTATAATTATCTATAGTTTAGGTTTTTAAACAGACGTCAAAGTAAGTTTCTATAAACGCATTATATTATAGAGGAAAAACTTTTGTACGTCTTTGGTTTCTCGATTTTCTTTGTATACCGTTATATTTTGTTACCATAATTATATTTAGTCTAGGTTTTTTACTTGTATAAAAGTTATTTGTCTATATTAATGCTTCTACATCATTAAGTCTGAGTTTCAATTTCCGGAAAATGCGATTTATGCAGGTTCTTGGAAGCAAAACATATAAGAAAAATTTTGGTCAAAAAAAAAAAAAAAAAAAAAAAAAAAAAAAAAAAAAATTTTTAAAAGGGGGAAANATTTCTGAAACGGTGCAAGTAGAGTTGTTCATCGTGGGTCCACATATATATGGATCTTTTTTAAATAGTTAAAAATTTTCATTAACAAATTATCTTTGTAATTGTCTTATTTCAACTGTTAATTATAAAAGAAAAACAAGAAAACCTTTCATACGTTTTCGGTTTTTGTTTTTGTTTTCTTTTTTTTTTTTGCCGCAGACTTTTTCTTTCTAAATGTTCAAATTAAGTTTCAAGTGTAAAAGAAATTGTATTTGTGACATTAATAAAGATAATTTTTATACGTTTTCTCCGACTGTATTCCTTTTTTTATATCTTTCTTTTCTTAATTATGTCTAACTTAAGTTTCTAGATTTATATAAAATTACCTATGTGAATAAATATTATACATCTTCAGTTTCCTGACAAAACTTGTTTCACCATTTTTACAGATCTTGTACAAAAATACGGATTGAAATCTGGAGAAGAAGAATTGTGTTGTATTATAGTGAGGAACCATATACCATCATTAATAATTTATTTTAAAAACAACAAAACAAAATAAACTTGTCAAAATAAAATTTAACTTTAATTTCTTATAATTTTCTATAAAATCGAATTTGATATTTATAACTTTAGGAATATTTTATAAAATCTGTATTTTATCAGTATAAAGTATGAAATTAATGAAAATATTATGTAATGTTATCATTCCACTAGTTACAATGTACCAAAATTCATGTGACACATGTACAAATTGGTATACATAAAAAATTTCAATAGGATTTTTGTTCCACATTAATTTTAAAATACATACATAGATTTTCGTTTTTTTTTGTAGATATGTACATGATTAATATGGTTATAACTATCATTATATTTAGAACTCAGCAACTATACAAAAGGGCGTAAACATATACATGGTATTTCAACACCCTAAAATATAGATTCATATTTAAAAAAAAATTAATGATAATTTTTATTTTACATTTTAATATAAAATATAACAACAACATAATTGTGTAAAAGAAAACATAACATAATAACATAATAAGAAGAAATGAGGAAAAATATAACAACAACATAATTCTAAAATGAAAAAAAAAAAACACAACATAAAAAGAAGAAATGAGGATAACCTAAAGACATGCTTTAGTCTAAAGACTTAAACTGAAACACACAACAAATCATTAACAGTAATCAGATCTGGAGTGAGGAGGATGGCCATCATGATGATGATCATTTTCAGAGATGTTTTCCTTCTTAAAACTCAGGTTTTGGTTCTGGTTATACTCCGGCATGTAGTTCATATTGTATTCTGGAACAAATCTCTCAGGAATATTACCATGACTACTGTTGCCAAAGGTTAATGCATGATTAGGGAGAACACTATTCGGGTTATGAAACGCACTCATACTCACCATTCTTCTTTGATTAAAATGGTCCAGATCAGGGTTGGTATAATTACCACCATCAACCCTAAAAGGAGCATTACTAGAACTTCCGACATAAAAGTTTTGATGAGGAACTGTGTTTTGAAAAAATTTGGAGGCTTCAAATGTAACCACTTTCTTCAAATTTTCAAGACTACCTTTAAACTCGTTGGCATGAGCTAAGTCAAATCCTTCAATGGGGTCTTCCCACCAATTCTTAGGCAATTTCGAATTTTCTCTTATTTTCTTTAGCTCTTCATTCTTCCTTTTCTCTGATTCTAGGTGGCTCATTAGCTGTATAATTATTTCAATTTAAAAATTTCTTAGTAAAATCCCATAAAATCTCAAATTAATTCCTCAAAAAATAATAGACATATATATATATATATATATATATATATATATATATACATAATATTGAAATAACACAATATAAAAATATAACAATGAAAATAGAAAAAGAGATCACCTCAGTAAGATGATCGTTTAGACCTCGAATCATGGAGTTTTGATGAACTTCATTAAGTTCCATGGTGTTTTGTTGGTGAGGAGGTGTAGTGTTGTTGTTTAAGAATCGATCGATTACAGTGTCAACATTTGGATGACCAAAAGAAAAGACTTTCCGACCAGGAGAGAACACAATAATGGCAATTTCTGCACCACAAAGTGTACAAAGTTCACTAGCCTTCTTGAAAAGCCCAGATCTTCTTTTCGAAAAAGTAACTTGAAGGTTACTTTCATTTTTCATTTTGACCATCTCTATTTTTTGGCGACCTTTGCTTTTTTTCACCATATTTTTTTTTTTTTAGAGAACAAAAGAGAGATGGTTGTTTGCATAATGATATTTGATGTGTATTTATACAAAAATACTATATACCAACATTTAATGTTATGAGTTTCCTAAGAATAATTTCAACTTTATTTTATATTTTTTAATTTGAATTTCAGTTTTACCAATTTGGGACATTTTAGTATCTTCAAATCTCAACAATATAAGGTATGCAATTCATGTTGATTTGACTAGATATTATCATTTCATTGGTACAATGTATCATAATCTGCCACCTTTAAATTATTTTTGAAATTATCATATTTATTTAATGAAATCACTTATATTAAAATTTAGACTAAAAGAAAACAATTTAATAAGACAATATCAATAATAATATATTGATACAAATATATTGAGATGACAACTCAAAAAATCACCGAAAAAAACGTAATATTTTCAACAAATTGGAGACAGAAATTGAAATGGGGGGTATTTATACCAAATGATACATTTTTGTTACACGTGAAAAATTTATAAATAAAAATTAAGCTATTATTTTAAGAGAGCGAAGACAAAATTGTTCCGTTACATTTTATATGTGGCTATATTCATCACTACTTCCCAAAATATAGTATATTTTTGTCGTTGATTTGATATTAACAGTGACAAAGATTCATGATGAAATGGCTGTATAACCGAACCATGAATTGCAATATATATCTCAAATCTATATATGCATGAGTCAGAAAATATGGTGAATTATTTTGTTACGTTTCGTAAATATTTTTTTTCTCGTTATTGATATATATACGATGAATTATTTTGTTACGTTACGTACACAAATCCTTTATTCATTAAGAAATTAAGAACATAGTTATATAACTTTACATAATCAGTCATCATCAAAATAGTAATTTTTGTCTCGACGATTAAATACAACAAATTTTAATTTATCGATAAATTACTTATAGTTCATAATTTTTTTCTGCAAAATGGTGTTCTACTATGAAGATAATAAATTTAGCTATCCACAAATATATATAAAAAAAAACTAATATCCTAAAGAAAACAGAATGCCATAAAATTACATTTGAATAATTAGAGTTTTAAGATAAACTTTTTTCATTTATAGAGAGATAATGACACTCATTTTTATCTGTAATCTAATGTTAATAATATATATAAGGTAAAATTATGGATGAGATATATATGGCAGAAAAAACAATAAAATCTCCTGACCAAAAATGTCTTAACAAAGAAAATTGAAACCCAAACAATGGAATTAAACTACCTTCCAAATTTTTAAAGTTGTAGAAGACGAAATGGCCTTCAATATACATATTTTATAGGTAGTATAAATTTTTTCAAAGATTTGTATCGAACTCGTAATCCAATGATCCCATAAAACATATATGGCAAAATTTATGAGCTTTCTACTTGTAATCGTGTTCCTTTGTCTATATTATTTCAAGTTTGGTTAAAATGTGAGTTTAGCCTGTTGAACTTAGAACCGTCTTTTGTTTTCCGTTTGTATTTTTGCCTCTATTTGTAGATTTCCGTATTTCCGACTTTTTTGTAATCCCTTTAATTAATTCTATCAAAATATATAAACTGATATAAAATTTTCACATTTTACCCCTAAAAAACATATTTGGAAAATTTTCACATTTTACCCCTAAAAAACATATTTGGCAAAATCATAGTCATATCATCGTAAGTAACTAATTACTTATTAATAACTAATTGAAAAACATATGAAATAACATCATATATTTGTTGATGAATGTAGAAATACTAATAGAATAATTCATTATAATTAACTTTCTTTGTAACAAAAAAAATTTGTCAGTAACATACATTATGCAAGTTTAAACTTGGTTTTGAGTCTTGTGACATAGCAACCACACTAGCATAATTTTCTACGCTACATGTCTTTATCGTTAAAAACCGTTTTATATACTATGATGTAGGGTACAATATAAAAACAAATACTGTATTCAGAAAAAAAAAATTATTATTAGTAAACTAAAGCATTTGTACTATAAGGCTGTTACGTTGAAATAATTAGAAAAACGAACATAGAAGTTTAAACACACATAAAAGTGTGATTAGATAATAATTTAATATTGTCCAAAAAAAGATAATATTAGATCTTTTGTAATAAGTTCAAAATTTAAAATCTTTCAAATAAATATTGTAAATTGATACATCTTATAGAATTTCAATATTGAATAAAATACTAGATTTATTATATGATATAGTTTTATTGATTTATATAGTTAATGGTGAATTTCTATCTTTTGAAATGGTAAATATATATATATATATATCACAATAATAGATATGTATAATTGTTGTGGAACCACATGTCTTAGTTTTGAAGTAATTCTTACAATATAAAAAAATATATGTAATGAGACATTTTCTTCTGAATGTATTTTTTAAACAATGAATTTTACATTTTGCTGAAATCATTAAGTTTATGATAAATACATATTTGATCTAGTAAATAGATAGTTAAAAGGTGATGCGGGAAGATGTGACTAGATCACACGTCTTAAAAAAATATCATCCGATGACAGCTCTTTTAGTTGTATGATAAAAGTTTTAATGTTATGGTATTTGTTTTAGATTAATGCATTTGTATAATTTGATTTTATGAGGTTTATGGTAAATAAATTGAGAAGAAATGATGTGGAAAGATGTGACTGAATGAAATTCATTAACATATATCTCATGGTATTTATAAGATAAGTAATTAAATATATATTGATCCCCAAAAAGTAATTAAATACTACTGGCTACAGTACTATTGAACTTCTTATCATAATGTACAATTTTATTAAAAATTGCATTTGTTTAGTTTGAATATTTTGAAATGATCAGATTTCTATATAAAAAATGTTGACTAATAGAATAAATACACATCGTAAAACCAATATAGAAATACGTGATTTAAATCTGACCAAAAAGAAAATGGGATTAGATCGAATCTATTAACATTATCTCTTATGTTATTTCTTTTATTAGTATTGAAGATTTTTTCACACAAAATGTTTCTTTTTGTAACATATTTCCTAAGTTAATGGTGTGATTCAAATTACATTGAACTCTTTTAGACCGAAGATTGCATTACAGTATTATGACAGGCTCTTTAACGAAAAGAGTAGGCCCTTCAAAATAATTTCATGTTGGATTTAGCCCACAACGCATTTCGCAGAGCTCCTAATAAGAAGACGCACGCGCCGCGAGTGTCGTCAAAACGCTGCGTAACAGTTACAGTGACAAAAAAAATGTTTCAGACTTTGGCAAGAAGCAGGAGGAACTCAGACCTCTCAATGCATTTAACAGAAATAATGAAGAAGAAGAAGAAGAGCTGATTTTTATAATAAATAAATAAAAAATGGAGCTCATAATTTACAATGCTACAATCAATCCTCTATGGCTCATGGCTTCCGAGTATTTTTATAATCTTCCACAGAAAAAAAAAAAAAAACCTAGTCGAGTATACAAAGTTGCCATTTTTAAATAGGAAACCCACTTTACTGCCTACGAGCAACTAAATCAGCCTCTGCTTTGATTTGCTTTGCAAAATACATCCCTGCATTGTAGCAGAGACAAAGGGCCAAGATTCTGAACCGATATTGAAGAGAGAGAGAGAGAGAGAGAGTCAACAACATTGTAAAAAGCAAAAGAAAAATCAATACCGGTTCGATTCTTGCCCTGCACAGAGAATCAAGGCAAATCTTGGTAAACTCCTGTATGCTGTCTGGCTCTAATGGTCCTGTCGATTGTTCTGTGCATAGCGTTAAGAATCAAAAGGAACACCGAATCATCCCGAGAGAGAGAGAGACAGAACAAAACATGGAAGAAAATATCACTCAGAATCCGAGTCAATGGAGAGGAACATCCGAGGTCTTACAGAACGCTTCTGGCGAGGGAATGAAAATGGATTATCTGATCTTTGCTTCTTTGCCTTGTCTCGTCTACTGTCATTCATACCCAAAAGCAACGAAGCTGCAAATACGCAGTAACAGTCAGTACCACATGGACTATTAAAATATAAAGGAGCATCGTCAAAGTTGCTAATTAAAAACTGAAACAGATCTTTCTCCTTCAGCTGTTTACAAGACCCAGCAGCTAATAAAGTGAAGAAAAATGTAATGCAACATCATGAGCAGGATCCACATTTATAATTTGTCTCAGTCAGGGGAACGAACCAGTGTCTGTCGTATTATCCAAAGAACCTTCCCTTGAAGACATCTGCTGGCTCGAGTTAAGCCCGTTTGCAGTTGCAGGCTCACCATGATTCCCGCAGGCGCTATCGCCTAGCCTAAGCGAGATCCAGTCATCACTGCGGATACCATTTGACACATCAGCTTGGTTTTTAAAACCCATCTGAGCTGAAGCATCTGGTTTTGTTGCCAAAAATATTTGAAGTGAGGGATCGTCTCTACCAAATGCAAGAGGATTGTCAACTAGGCCATCGTTTGCAACTGCTTCAGATGTTCCAGCCGAGCAAGGAACCGCAGGAACAGATGCCATTGATGTCTCAGGAGCCATGGTGTAACCTCCATTCATTTCAGGAGCACAGTTTAGTGAACCATGATGATGCAAACCAACTAAACCTTCTGAAACGTCTGCATCAGGTGCAAATAGTTGGAACCCAGGGGCTTCTGGAGTTTCAGAAGGAAATGACCAAAGAGGCGTATCAAATTCATCATCGTCATTGAAAAGACCCAAGCGTGAACTTCCCCCAGCTGTGGTGTGTGGGTCCTCATTATACGAGTTAATTATTCCCGGAGAGTTCAGTGGAAAATTTACCCCACCATCGGTTCCACAGATTACTACATCATCTTCGTCATCAGAATCACTAAGAACGATGACTTCATTGTCCATACCCTCTCCAGGTTGGTTTCCATCAGGGAAGTTATAACCTGAATCAACATTCATGGAGATGGAATCAAGTTCAATGCCGTTGGTTCCAAAGTCAAAGGATCCAATAGCGTCCTGGTTTACGCTTGCATCATCACCATCCCTACCACTCCCAGTAGCACTACTACTCATTGGTATAATATTCTTCTCCTGATGCCCATTTTTGTCTTGCCTATTACTGGATGATAATCCATTTGTATTAGGTTTGCTAACTTCCCAAATGCCATTGCGATTCTTCCTTATGCCAAGTTTCAGAGGGGTTGGGCCATCAGAGAAACCTTCTTGTTTAACCGGAATTAACATTTCCATCTTCCGTTTAATCTCTTCAGCAGAGGGGCAAAGACTACCGTCAGGTGCGTGCCACTTTGACAGTTCCCCCAATTCCCTACGCTCACTCTCTTTTTTGAACTTTACACGCCAAGAACCATCAGGTTTCACTTCAATTTCAGTCACCTCTTCATCGCAATGCTTCATCTGTCGTTCAGGAAGACGAGAGTTGATTAAATGCATAGATACAAAGATTCAAGGATTATAGTATATCCATAAGCATACCTTAGACGTGATACGGTTAAAATAAGGATCCACGATTACATGCTCCACTGAGTAATTCTTCAGACAAATCGGGCACTGCCACTGCATGTAAAACAAACCACATAACAAATAAAGTCAGAAAACAAGAGGAATAACCCAATATTTAGACAAGGATAGGATACCTGCCTTTCTGGAACGTTGATTCAACTCCACAAACACCTCAAGGTCAAAACAGCCCATGTGCACACAGGGTAAAAATCTCCCAGCAACTTTTATTCTAGAACCGCTCATCTAATGACACAAGCAGAATAGAAAGGTAAAAATTAAGTCAGCAGTGAAATGTAAACGTGCATTGCATCAGATAGCCCTTGGAAGATGATAAGTATCAAACTCGTGACTGCAATAAGTATAGAAACTGAGCACAAGCTATTAGTAACTTACAGGACACCGGAGACCGACACCGAAGAAATCAGCAACAACTTCAATGTCACTGTCACTGTCGGCATTATCATCTCCACCTCCACCTCCAATGCATCGGCGTACGCGTGCAAGAGCATCCTCAAACATCTCCCCTTTAGACTCCTCTGGAATCAAATTTAATACCTAGATGCGCGAATTAGTAAAGATTAAGGCAACTTGGAGATCACTAACACGCAACAACTGAATTCCTGAGCATTCAAGAACAATAACAATAGTGGGAAAAAAGGGAAATAAAATGTTGCAGCACGAGGACAGACTACAGTTAAGTTACAACTGCAATGCTACGAAGCTTCTCAGGCAATATTTGTGACCAGTACCTGCTGTAGAGTCCTGCGCTTCACAAGTCTAACTCCAAAACAAAAACTCCGATTGTCACCTCCACTCAAGGATATTCTGTTTATTCCATCCCTAATAAAAGTTGTGATCTGCCAAAAAAGTATAATGAAATGGAAACAAATTACACCACTGACTGCAAGACACTCAATTTATAAGAGATCGACTCCTATAATTAAGTCAAAAGGATTACTACTGAAGAGGGATGAAAAACACACAATAGGTCCATCGTCGCGGCCGTTGGCCCCCAAAAGCTGTGACCCAGGTCGGTTAGTTGCACGGACGGGCAGACCTACAAAATGATAGGTATATATTAGGAAACATAAAGCAGTCTTATTGAGTAAGATCAGATAGCAGCAAAACTAAGACAATGTGTATGACTGCAATGCGCCCACGAGAATTTTTACTATGCAAGAAAATTCATTCCCCTGTTTCAAAGGAAATGCTCATATCAGACTCTCTGGATGATGTTACTGTCATACCATTGATCTGCAGATCAGCATACTGAGGCCACTGCATCCTAAAGAGAACTTTGTCATTCAAGAGCATACACCACGCCTGAACAAATTTAATTTCAGTTAGAAACGCATAAGTAGATACAGTGTTACATATTTAAAGTACTTTACAAAACCCAACCTGAATATCGTACTCTTGTTTGGCCAACAAGTCCTTGTCTGCCCTTGTGATTTGAAATGTTCTCTCAACACTCTGCATTGTGCTTGTACTGGAAATATTTGGATCGGAGTATTAGAACAAACAAAAGCCAGTAACAAAATTTATTCCGCAAGTGATGTGCTTCTAGCTAGGAAAGTAGGAAACAATTGAGATTCTTGTTCTCTAGATGCTAGAACGAATGTCTTATTTCAGTTCCCAACTGAAAAGTCAACCGACTAGGAGGACAGTGATTTGAGACTCAAGCCACCACTATCACTCTTTCCCAAAGGAAGGAAAACATAAAGGAAATATAAAGTACTAATTCACACAATGAAGATGATTCATTAGGGAGCGCTTTCTTAGTTCAAAACGACAGCTACAAAGAAAAAATGAAGTTCTTACCCATCACTTGGGATGCTCGTTGCATTCAACCTCACTGGAGAAAGTGGATGTGCCACTGTAACCCAAAACCTGCACAAGGAAGACCATGTAGGACAACCATAAATAACAATACTAATGGATAAACAAATTTGTAAATGTAAAGATAACAATAAAAGTTGTAAACTATATCAAATGAAAAATTAGGCCTGTCTTTTAAGATCTAACAGGGGAAGAACATAGATGGAAATTTGATCCCAACTCAAACTCAGACAAGCAAACTAAATCCTTGAGAAACTTACGGGTCAGCTCGAGTAAGTCGGCAGATTTCACAATAAAATGATTCAGGAAGCGGTGGATTTCCATCCATAGGCTTCTCCGGGACAATAACACAGCCAACATGTTCCCAAACATGGCATCTTGGATCCTCACACTAAAATTGAAACGAATAAAAAAATAATTACAAACCAGAAAATGTCACCAAACTTCACAAATGGAACTAGGAATCAGGTCATCAGCCATAATACAATGAAACACGAATAGACAAACCGAGTTTGTCCCATATTACCTGTATCATTGAGTCTGTTTCTAGCGAACTTCCACAAACACATCGGACTTTCATTTCTGGTTGAAAGGGATCTTCAGGCTCCCCTTTAACTTTCAGATTATTGGTATCTGAACTTACTTGTCCTTTTGATGCTAAATCACTTGCACCAGATACTTGCATTTTCCTATAGAACACCAAAAAGAAAAAGCTTTGGGTAACAAAGAATCACACAGAAAAACCATGGCATTTCGTAAGAAATCCATTACAAGAAACGATCAATCACCTATATGTATCGTCCACTAGTTTTGCAACTTCTTCCCTTGCCACTGTATTCTTTTTAGACCACAACCTGGCAGCTGTCAGTAGGAAATGAAGACGGAAGCTAATCAGGAGATGGCAAAGCTAACAGTGAATTTTAATAGACCAAGACGTGAATAACTAAAAGAGAAGCGCTTCAATTAACCTTGTGCATCAGAAAGAAGAATCAAGATCCGGTCAACAAGTTCCTGTACAGTAAAATAATTATGGAAACAAGTAAGAATCAAGAACCGGTCAATAATCCAAGATGGTAACCTAAACATTTACCAGTACCCTGTGGGCACCATGAAGCTAATCTGATACCTACCCTATAAATTCCCACAGACAAAACATATCTACCCAACACAAATTGGAGAAAATAAATCCCCCGTAATTTCAAATGAAACAGATAACACTCTTTCTGAGGTACGTCTTAGATTCATATTAGCAATGCTACATACTTCATCACAAATCACGTGAAAGGTCCAATTATGACCATCTGAACATCATCTTCTGTGCGAGTATCATTTGAAACAACCACAACCATGATTATGTAACATAAGAAAGATTTTAACCTGCTTCTTTCCCTGTTTCGAAAGTCCCAGCTGAGTGAGCACATCCTTGAGCTCTTTTATCCGAAAAGTTGACAGCTTCTCCTACAAACACACAAAAAAAAAAAAAAAAAAAAAAAAACTTTGAGCAAAGATAATAATCCACTAACAGCAATCATGCGCCGTGAATCCAAAACCCTTTTGAGATAGAGCATCGAACAGTGTTTTTACAAAGCAAAGGTCTTTGAAACACCAGCTCTAACAAGTGCAAATAATCACAGATAACAAAGCACACGCATCCGAAAAAAATTGATAGACAAAAAGAGCAGAGATCTTATCGAGCCAATATCATACCTTGCAGCTATCTTCCAAATCCATGTCTTCAACACAGACAGCAACAAGAAGCAAGCGCAGCTCAAAATTGGCGAAAGTTAACTCCAACAATTAGTACCAAAGCCGTGAAATTGACACAGCGTACAGTCTCCATACAGCAGCCGATCTAAAGAAGATGAAAAAGAAGAAGAAATTACTCAAACCATAACGAAAACAAACCCTTGAGCTTATCGAAAAAGGAAAATTCAGAAATTGAACGGAAACACAAACCAAGGGATCGGATACTTAATCAAAAAACGTATGGAAACTGGAAAAAATAAATTGATGAGAGAACGGAGGAAACTAGGGTTTTCTTCAGCTCGATAAGATTTTTCCAAGGGAAAGAAGAGAAAAAGACACCAAGCGGACGGGGAAAAAATCGATCTTCGGAGACGAAAACAAAAAGAAGGGTAGCCGGACGAGTCGCCGATAATCAAATCCGGTTTAATGACGAGCAATACGTCCGGGTTTAGTTCCTGTGCGGGCACGTGCACGGTCCGTCCAAAGTCCAAAGTCCCCTTCCCACCAAAGTTGACGTGTTTTGGACTTTCGGTTCAGTTCACCCACTATCTTTAGATCTACTACCCAAACGGCGTTTCGTTTCTTATGTCATTTAATCGAAATATCGAATATTCCGATCTCCCCCACGTCAGATGACACTAGCCGTTGGATCAAGCGGGCCGGTTTATTTTCTTCTTTGTTTTGCTAATTTGCCGGTTTACATACTTCAAAGCAATTTGGAAGTTTCAGCTAGGGTTATGCATCATCATCATGAGTTTCGTTCTAACTTAATATAACATGATGTCCAAAAAAATAGGTTTTCTAAAAGTTTCGTTCATCAATCCTTTTGTTTTTTGGCCAAGGGAATCAATCCTTTTTCTAGATTCTTATAATCAGTTTTAACTAGTAGTATTCAGTTTTACAAAAACATTTAAACAAATATGTATGAGTTGTTTATGTCATTATGTTCAGAGATGGTTTGATTTGCTTGAGAATAACAATTCTCTTATGGCGTAGTTAGATATTGTATTATGTGATTCTAAATTTTTCTAGGTAAGAATTTGGAGACATATTTTAACTTTTAATCAAGTCATTATTTTTGTTTTTCTTGTTCTAGTTAGTCATTATGTTCAGATACTGGTTCCCCAGATTACTTTCATTGAATTTGAATATGATAAATTTGTGTGTAACTTTGTACTCATCATATATTAACCACCAGGGAAAAAATTATGGTGTAAATCCGAGATATTAAAAAAAGTTATAGCAGAAATAGAATTCTCCACTGGTCTGCTTAGTGAATTATTTTGGGCTGGTCTCATTTAGTTGATTTTTTTTTTTTTTGCTTATAGTGGAAGGACTCTAAGCCTCTTGTGTTCATGATGTTGATCGTTTTCGTAGATTTGTCAACCTTTTCGTCTAAACCTTTTTATAATAGGCCCCTTGTCAAAAGGCAAACAAACAAAACAGAAACAGTAAAGAAAAGACCACTTCTCTTGTGAGTGAGAGTCAACCCGAATTTCTGTGAATTCTGCAAGCACAAATCATATATTTGATATGCTCTTCTTGAAATTTTCAGCTTAAAAAAATGTTCTAATCGTAGAGCTCCTCGATGAGAAATCTTCACAAAGACAAAAACATCTTTGAGCAAAAAGCAAGAACCTGTCTTTGGAACAGATTATCGTCGCAGGAACATGAAGATGAAGAAGATAAAACCAAAGTCCTCTAATAATGAACAGTTTCATGCTTCAGTTGTCTTGCAGGGTAAGAACAAAGAGAATAGTTTACGGAGGAATCTAATAGTTGAAGAACCAAATTAAGTTACAATGGCTTGAAATGATATGCATCTGTTGTTAAAAGGAAAAGGATCGGAAATAACAGAATAACCGAAGTACCTTCAAAATTCGAGCTGCAATATGAACTCTTTTGCATGCAAATATAAGGATTGCTGCGTAGAAGAGATACCGTCACCATCAGTTAAAAACTCTGTAGAAGAAAGAGATGATGGCGCTATCTCTCCTGCGAAGCAAATCTTTGTTTGCAGTTTTGAAACCACAGAAGAAGCAAGAACATTCGGTTTCTGATTATGTATGTGTAACCACACAACATTAGATTCATCTCATATAAATAGATATAGATATTACCACAAGGGTCTAACAAAAAAAGAGTGGACTTAATTTATGCATTCACTATCATTGCTCGTTGTTGTCATTTGGTTTGCCGCTTTCTATGTGGCTACAATCAAATGATTTTTTCAGAATTATTATCCCAAGTGAGGTCATCGTGTTAACGTCATCTCCAGTGATTTGTCATAATTACCTTCATACCAAAATGTTACATTAATGATTTGTTATTTTTCTTTTCGTCTCTGTATGTATGTTCTTCAGTTAATTTGAGATCTTGATTTTGCATTAATTCTCAGATGTTACATATGTACAAGTTCATTGACAGTAGCGAAAATTTTGTGAGCGACATCAAGGTCCTCATTTTATGTCTCAAAACCAATAGAACTTATCTTTAACTAGTCCTTGCACAGTGTTGGTACTATATATACTATGAGCAGCTCCTGGATTGCCACTTTTTAGCACAGTTTGAGCTATTGGATTCTTCTGACAACACTTATCCATACCAACTAAGATCTATACATTCTAATGATACGCATAGTCTCAGAAAAACACATAGCATATTGATTGCTGGGTTTTAGTCGTTTAGCAACAAGATTGTATTATTAAGAGCTCTCTGTATAGGTTCTCTTACTATATAATCTAGTGATAAATCTTGGATCAAAGAGTATTATATTTAGTTGTTTTTTTTATTTTTGGCAATCGATTCAATCCTATTAAATGCGCCCTTCTGATTGTGCTTGGTATGTCTTTCTGTGTGATAAATGGTGACAGTGATGTTAATTCTAACATTACTGTTTTAAGACTTTGCTTGAACCAGAAGCTTAGCCTGGAATTACTTTATTACTAGTTGAAAACTTTGATGATTGAACATGTGAGACAGTGAGACTGCATTTATTCTCACAGAGAAAGAAAAACTAACTGCAGAAGAAGAAAAACAAAAACAGAGAGAAAGAGAATCCAAGCTTGTCATGTCATGTAGAAAAAAAGGTAAGTTAAACCAATATTTATATTTACCATTTCCTAAATTATGTAAAAAATTATTGATTTGGATGATTATATCCTTTCAATTTCACTCACAGACACATCACTACTCTTTCCCCTTTTTTGTTTCCTTTTTTTTTTTTGTTGCTTTCTTGAAAGTGAAAAATGGATTTAAAAGGGAGAAGAAGAGACCAGACCTACTACTACTCTCTCCACATATCAATTGTACACACCACACACCACAGGACAAAAAATCTTTTCTCTCATATTTTATACTTTATTAGCAAAGTGAATATTAACTACATAGTACCACTATATATTATAACCTATATCCTCCTTAATCCTTTTCCAATTCAAGATCTTGTCTTTGTCCTCTTTCTTTAGATTTCTGAAAACAAGA
Organism: Noccaea bulbosa; assembly: GCA_900406535.1. Lineage (NCBI taxonomy): Eukaryota > Viridiplantae > Streptophyta > Magnoliopsida > Brassicales > Brassicaceae > Noccaea > Noccaea bulbosa. Next base: position 22,291 of record OVBJ01001830.1, read on the forward strand.
TCCCATTTTCTGAATCAACGAAGAAAGAAATGCTGTCAACAACTCTAAGTGGCAACTATGGCTTCCCTCTCTGCATCTCTGGGATCGCTCACCAATCATCTCTCTCCAAAGAGTAGATATCTCTCTGTTCATTTTCTCTCTCTTTCTCTCTCTCTCTCTCTTACGACCTCTCTGTTTGTTTGACTTCTCTTTTCTCTGTCTCTCTATATGTTGAAGAATGGCAGATCATGACAAGAGAAGGAAGGGGATGAAGAAGAGAAGGAGATCACAAGGTCAAGACGAGTGCAGGAGACCAGGAGGTGAAGAAGGGATGACTGTGGAGAGATTGGATGAGCTATGGGTTCAAGAGATGAGAGAGAGTGAAGATGTTAGAGATCTAGTTGCTTTATTCCAAGATCTAGGCTCGTGGAACTTTTCTTCTAACACAGCTAAAGCTGCTTAGCGTTTGAAGAAATCCAAAACTGTTTAAGATCTCATCTGAGTTATGTTTCTTGTAAAACTGCAGATCAGAATCTTTTAGCTGGTAATCTTAAAAATATTCTTCAATGTTTTTGTTACGGTTGTTGACACGTTTATTTGTCTTGGGGACTTGGTGTGATGCTTTCGCTGCTTCCTTTGGCCTTATCCTGCTGTTTGGTTTTTAGTCCTCAGATTCTTTGTTCGATAATTTCTCCACATTTAGCTCTAAATCGTAAAGACTAAACCTCATCGACAGATTAAAGGGGGTTTTCTTATGATGTATCGAATCTGCTTGAATGATTAGAGTTAAAAGGGTCCGTTCAAACGAATTTCAACTGAAACTCTAAAACAACTCACAACGACGACTTAAACGCAGACTATGACGATGAAAAAGAAATGTAAAATAAATTGTAGGACAAAGACGATTTAAATTGTCACAACGAAATAATAGAGGATTTGAAGCCAAAATTATCCAGAAACTGCATAATTGCAAAGCATAATAAAAGTCACGACATATCCAAAAAGGAGGTAGAGAGAGAAGTGTGAATCGCAGAGAACTAAGAAAGAAAAAACAAAGGCTCAAACGCCATCAAAGTTTTTCAAAGCAAAGAGAGAGAAGTCTCATCATTTGGCTCCCTTCTTGACAGCAGCCTTGGTCACCTTAGCACCGGTAGGGTCCTTCTTGTCGACACTCTTGATGACACCAACAGCAACGGTCTGCCTCATGTCCCTGACGGCG
>OVBJ01001831.1:0-21486 GCA_900406535.1 Noccaea bulbosa
AAGTCTATTTCTTGAAGTTCAAAAATTCGAACAATTGCAAAACTAATACCTTTGAAGTCTAATTCCTGTTGTAGACTTCACCGATAGATTTCATTCTCGAATTAGACTTCATTTTTAAGCCTATTCACAATAATGAAGTCTATATGAAAAAAGTAAAAATTCAATCAATTGCAAAACTAGTCTTTTTTTTTTTTTATAGACTTCACGTATAGACTTCTCAAATTTGAAAAATTGCAAAACTAGTGTATTAGACTTCACGGAGAGATCATGGAGCATATCGCCAGTGAGAAGGATAAACAGCCATTTGATGAGAAACTTGCGAGTAAGATGGCATCGAGTGGCCCCAAGTCTATCAAAATGCCGTATGAAAACCTGAAGACTATATTCAAGGACAAAAAATAGAGGCGATTAGAGACACACTTCTACTACACAAAAATAATTAAACTGGTCTATTAAATTAAAGTTTTATAAATATATACTAATGGCCTTACAAGATGCGGGAAAATCACCTAGTTATAATAAGTTTTATGGTTAAAATGAATTGGTGAGCAATAAAAATAAGATAGAAAAGCAATAAGATGTTAATCCTTATGGGAAAAAAAAAAATAATCAGAAAAAGAACAATAAATATCAGAAGAAGGAAAAAAATAATGGAGCAACATGATAATATTTGTTGAAAATAAAAAATCTTCTTGGTACGAATTTTAAAAAAATATATATATAGAAAAGTTAATTTTATGGAAAAAAAAATTTTAAACAAAAAAATGGTATGATAAAGTATAAAAATATTGTTCTAATTAGGACATAGATTATGACATGCATTGTGACTAAGATGAATCGCAGAGCAATTTATTTTTCTAATATTTCTTAACTAAATTATACATATTTTTAAAAAATGGTTTCTAATGGTGAAGTTTTATTAAAAGTGATTAAATTTTGTGTTTCTTTTCTGCAATTTTTTCTATATTACGTAAAACATAAAATTATATATACCATATATACATGAGACCTAATCTGATAAATGGTGTTAAACTATCACATTAAATAGTTTAATATCTAATTATTGTGGAGAAAAAAATTAGTATCAACAACCCTTTAAAATTTTTTTCAAAATTAAATATATTTTTTGGCGACAAAACTAAATAAATATATACAGTATAAATTCTATAAATTAATAATATTAGAATCTTGATATTTTATTAATTTATAAAATTATTAATTTATCTAAATTGACTAAAATAATTTTTTATATACAAAATAATATGTTTTTCTCAAACATTCATCAACATTTCTCGATAATTTTTTGTTTAGCTAAGTCACTTTATCAAGATTTCTCGATACATCTATTCGAGTTATTTTTTATTTTATTTTTGTTTAACATCTAGATAAGTTGGTAGCGATCAAAATGGTTCTAGATATTTATGCACATACTGATGATAACTTAGTATTCTTAAAGCCTACTACATAAGTACATGCCAAGATGTGTGTCGGCAAGGAGAAATCAGTGTTTGGTTGTGTAGATCTAGGGGTTTGGTTGCTGTATGTCTCCAACAGTAATTGACTTAAATTGGCCATGGGGTTCTACCGAGATGTCGTAGCTCTTCAGAGAGTGGGTAAGTCTTCCAATTCTGCTACGTTTGCTGTTCGGTGTACCGGTTACGGACAAACTGCTTACCTTCTTACGGCGGCGACAAGGAGGAGGCAAGTTCTAACTGCTCATGTCCGTCGGAGTGATTACGTTCCTCATCTGCTACCTTTTTCCCTCCCTTGTTCTCTCATCTTTAGATTCTGGTTGTTGTACTTTGCTTATTCTTCTTCTGTTCGCCTGATTTTGTTCAGTTCCACCGGCGGTCTTTTCTGGGTTTATTATTAGGAAAAAAAAAAAAAAAAAAAAGAACATGCCAAGATATCCCAGAAACTCCAAGACGCAGCGTTTTTTGGTAGATATCCTGAATTTGAAGAAACATGTCAAGACCGACGGTGGGTTTGGTTACTCTAGTCTTGCCTAACTTCTTAGTGGGATCCATTCTACTGCTGGGTCGTGACACGTGTTCAACACGTGCTCCATTGTCTCTACGGCCTACATCACTCGGGACGAAATAATTCCATACTATGAAAGAATGTATATTTTTTCTTTTTAATGTGAATGGATATTCTAACGTGAAGTGGTATTTTTTTCGTATTTAATTTGTTTGTGTAGATTTTCGAGTACCTTTCTATATAAGCATTACCTACTATATATCTACGGATAGGGCTGTTGCTGGTGGAGTGTCGGTTGATCACAAACGGCCTGTGTGGTGTTTTCGAATTTCGAATACTATCTTATGCCGGGCACGGGATCTTCAGGACATATGGTAGATAGATAGATTCCATCAATGAAAAATTATCTGCTGGTGAGATTTGATGGCATGACTTATCTGTCACTAATACACGTTATAAAGGGATGCATGTGAGTTCAGAAACTATGGAAAATCGTAATGATGTCTTCCCTCGATCCGACTTGTTCTAAATTCTCATCTCATCGTATTGACCATATCCGTTGAAATGATTATCTTTTTGTGACAGCTTTATTTTGTTATAATGATCGGGTTATGCATGTGAGAGAGAGTCAGTACCACGAGGGATTCACAAGAGTAAAGGCTCTTAGGCAATCTGGCTGGATCTGGAGATAAGCAAACCTTCAATCTTAGTGAACACACGCCGATCAACACCGTTTGCAACCCACTGTCCGACATCAAAACCACTAGGACAACGTGAACGGAGTTGGATAGATATATATATATATAAAACATGTGCTTCATGGAGTTCCATTGACTTGTTAATTAAGAAACCACCAAATGCTCTTCTTGCTCTCATCATGAGCATCATCATCATCACTACCATCATCATCATCATCATCGTTCTTATCATCATCGTCATCATCATCGTTCTTATCGTGGTCATTGGCGTACCAGTCATCTTTGTTCTTCTTCAGCTGCCTCTTCGCCAATATTGGCCTCGTAAATTTGAACTAGTGATACTTGGATAGCAAGATAAGCCATCTTAGATTATAGATCCGACGTTTTTGTTTTCTTGGCTGTGTTTGATTTTCTTAGGTGTATTCTCAAGTTGCGTATGAGATAATGGAGAAGAAATCTGCGGAAACAACGAAAGGGATATTCTCAAGACGCAACCTGGTGTCGCGTTTGATACTGAGAACGCTATATATGGCGTTTTGCGGGTTCGTGGCGGCGATGCTACCCTTCTTTGGGGATATAAACGCGGTGGTGGAAGCGTTTGGGTTTATATATACCACTGGTCTATACAACATGACCTATACCGCCCCTGCCTATATGCCGACGGAAAGAAGCTTCACGTATTGGATAAACATGACGATAATTGTTGTGTTTACTTGTGCGGGACTCATGGGAGCTTTCTCTTCTGATAGGAAACTTGTTCTTGATGCTAATAAGTTCAAGTTGTTTAGTAGTGACGTTGTTGATTAGATATACTTTTCATCTTATAATTAATACACAGACGCACCTTTTATAGATGCATGTACATGTTTTGTTTTGGGTTTTATGAAATAGAAAACCAAAAAAAGATCGAACTTGACTAGGTTTGGTTAGCTAGAGCCTAGAGTTTAAACTTTTTTTAGTTCATAACCTATCTTTATTTGCAAAATTTCGAGGTTCGTTTGAGTCCTTTAAGTTTGTGATCAGTTAGCTTCTGGCTTTATGCTAAAGAGAAAATGAATATTTCAAAGCCAACAGACTAAAAATTATTGAGAAAAATGCCATAAAAATTATGAACTTTCAAACCGTGGCAAAAAAATCATGAACTCTGAACAAGTCGTAATAAACCCCAATTCTTTGTTGATTTTTATACTTAATCCTAAAATTTTGTTGACTGAGCCAGAATAGACACACATTTGATTGGAGGATTTAATCTTGTTGGCCATTTTAAACCCTATCAAAGTAAAACATTTTCTCGTAAATTTACAAATCAACTTTATAAACTCTAAAATCCCAAATCAACTTCACAAAAATACTAAATCGATTTTGTCTCTTCCTCTTTCGGGTTTTCTGAGCAGAATTCTCAAACTGGTTTCACAAACTCTAGAAATCGATTTTACGTCTATTAATTTCTCTCTCAACCAAATATATATCATCATCATAATCATTCTTTCGAGATAGCATGCTCAACTTTAGTTTTCATATGCAAAATTAATTGAAATTTTAGGTTTGTGAGATCAAATTTTGGAATTTAAGTGAAAATAAAACAATATCGTATTATTTTAATTAATCAAGTTTGTGATGAAGCAATTAACGGTATTAAATTGTACAGTGAAACCACTTGACAATGTGCCTATTTTGGCTCGGTCAACAACAACAGTTTAAGATTAGAAACTATGACTTTTATGTGTTACATGTGGCAAAACCACACATCGAGAGCCAATTGTATGGTTTGATTATCTCTTATTTATTTACAAGTTGTGGAACTGTACAAGTAAGTTGAACATGACACATTTGGCTGTTTGAGTATATGCATGCCTCAATCTATCTAGCCAGCTATATATGGGATGTATTTAATATAAGAAGAGGACTTTTTCTTAATGTTTCTCATGGTGTACTTACTCTTACTGTTTTCTTTTTCACTAGATATGGGATGCGGCACGAAGCAAGAGAAAAAAGAACAATGGAAGGCCACCGCCTACGAGTTGGGGCCTTGGCGTGGAGCTCACCGCTTCTGTCTTCTGGTAGCATACTTGAGAGAGACATACGTTCTCAGGAAGATCAGGTGAGTAAGCTAACATCTCACAAATCCGAAATCCGAAAAGAATCCCCAAGCTGCAGCGTTCTCAATGACAATTTCTCCATCAGAGAGACCTATCCTAGCCAGTCTCAGTCTCCAATCATTGAACATTCTGATAAACGATAAGTATGCTGCTGCTCCTTTAAGCAACAGTTTTGGAGTCTAGTAAAATGGGAATGTTGAAAAGATCGATTCCAGAACAAATGAAAGATTTAACTGCTAGATTGAAATTGTTAACAATTAAAACAAAAAACAAAACAAAGTTACCAGTGCTCTGAAATAATAAAATAAAACAGAAACTGAGACAGGAAAGAAAACAAAGTCACTGTTATTATATATATAAAAAAAAGGACAAGCATATCAGAGTTGAACAACAGGTTGTCTTTAGGATCTCATCCTTTTGCTTCAGAGCTCTGACTGGATATCCATACGTCGCACTCCTTGGACAAGAGGATCAGGTTCGTGTTTTGCAACATCACAAGCAGATTGAATGAATTCCATATCATCCCGAATACACCTAAAGTCGAGGAGCTTGTTTGAGCGTCTCTCAAACTCGGACTCAATTCCATGACGAGATTTGTTCAACAAGTAATCCGCAGTAGCACTTGAATCACATTTAGCAACTGCATGATAACCACTGATACAATACAGAACATGAACAGAGCAACGGATGAGGATCAGTTTCAGGCAAGTAATATATAGTCACCAGATTATGAAGTAAAAAGCAGATTTTTACTCGGCACGATCTTTTGGATAGACCTCCACAGACAAAATGAGTCCATCTTCAGGGAGAAACGGATCCAAAAACAACAACAAGTCTTTGGCCTGTGGGTAACAAATACAGATATCAGAAAGCCATAAGAAGCAGATTCATATTTGAAACAATATCACTGAATCAGAAAACTTACCGAGAAACAACTCCAATCCATGATCCTGATAGACAGTGTGCGAGGGTCTTCCGGAATTTCAGACTCATCATCAGAAGAATCTCCATCCTCATCCTCTTCAGAAGAGGAAGAATCTTCGTCCATACTCATACTCTCAATCTGCTGGAATGTCAAAATTTATTATCAGACCAAAACTAGAATGATACATACACACACAATGGCATCTCAAGTCAACTCACCGGATTTCGTTTTCCACCATCCGCATCCGATGATGATTCTTGATACCGATTCTCCATCAACTTGTTTACGATTGGATCGAAAGGGTCTAAACCCATTCTCATTCTCTGAATCCTCAGCTGCAATCGAATCGAGAGGGTTCAATATATATTTCTCAAAACAAAAAAAAACATTATGTTTAGATTTAGGCATCTGTAATCAACTCACCGCGGTGAACATCGCGATCTCGCTGTGATTCTCCCTTGGCCGATTTCCAGAAAATCGAGTGATCCGCTTTTTAGGGTTTTGAGGCTGTGTGTTTGCCTGCCGACGATGTCTGATAAGATAAGAATCACTAGGGTTGCTTGTGAGGATTATTAGGCCATGAATGTTTGAGTGCTGCCAACAATCAGAATCGGAAAAATTAGGTTGATTATACTTGCTTGTCCACCACGTCTACTACAACATAGAATTAGAAACTCAAATCCGAGACTGACCTGAAAATATTCAATTTTTTAGGTTTTCCAGATTCTTTGGTTTTTTTCAAAGTTTTAAATACTTTTTTTTTTTTTGTTACTTTTCTCTAATTATTTGATTGTTTTCAAATACTTTTATTTTCCTGTGATTATTTAATTATATTTAGCGTTTTTTGTTACTTTCAAATACTTTTGTTATTTTTTTTTTTAAGATACTTCATGAATCGAAAGTATTTCCGGACCGAAAAGTATACTCATGTTGAAGAAGAAAGACGAAATCTCCATGTTGTCCAAAGAAGAAAGACGAAATCTAATGTTGAAGAGAAGCTAAGACTGAGGATACAATGTGAAGTGAACCTGTGACTATAACCATTCCTGAGTCACCGGTGAGAATCTTATATGCAAGCTTTAAAGAGTCAAACACAGTTTTGTTTTCTGAAACTTTTATAGACCCTGATCCCAATTCACCAGCAGCTTTTGTCCATGATTCCTTCAAAACAGAACAGGTCGTTGATCTAACCTTAGATCCAGCAATATCAGCTTCTGTTAGAACCACTGCTTCTGGCTTTAGACCTGAGAGAAGCTCTTTTGCAAAGGAGACATGATCTTTGTCACTAGCCATTGCAACCACAAACACCAATCTCTTCTCTGCAAAATCCTTCTTCATCATCTCTTTTAGAGCTCGCGCAGAATCTTTGGTGTGAGCTGAGAAGCAGAACCAAGATTAAACAGAAACACAAACCGATAGTTGCGAGATTTAAGCAAAAAAAAGGCAAAGAGAGATCAAAACCTCCATCAAGAAGCACTGTTGCTCCGGGTAACTGTAAAGCCTCTGCTTCTCTTGGTGTCAGAAACTGACTTCTACCAAGTAAACAAGTGTTCTCTAAACCAATCCTAATAGCTTCATCTGTAACTCTCCCCCATCCTTGATCGCGAAGACAGAGAGACACACATGTGGCAGTCACAGCATTTTGGAGCTGGTGATGTCCAAGCATGCGTAGATTCACATCACCAATCTGCATTCACAATGTACAACTTGTTGGTAAATCAAGAATCACACAAATGAAATTCTTGCTCCATATACTTACTGGTTTATCATCTTTCTCATTTTGTATCACAATCTCACAGGACTGACGAGGCCCGACCCCGTTTCTGTCGATGATGCCTTTGGTTGAGGAGTTAGATCCAATATCAGATGCCAATATAACTGGTGATGACATTGATGCTGCTTTAGAACGAAGAATGTCTTCAGTATGAGGAAGAAACGGTCCACCTAAAACCACCTACAAGATACATATTACAACACATAACACCACTCCATCTAATCATCTATCAATCAAGCAATCAATGTGCTTATAAGCTAAATAATTTACAAGACAACCACTTAACTGGACGACCGCGTTTAATAATTCCAGATTTGGCCTCTGCTATCGTTTCCAAGGAACCTCCAAGAGCAGCCAAATGTTCCTCGCCTATCGTTGTTATGACCGATGCAGCAAGATTTGAGCTTTCAATGATGTTTGTAGCATCTCGAGCTCCTCCAAGCCCAGCCTGATGATTACTCAAAACCATATGTAAAACAGAGACTTTGCCAAAACTGTTCAATCAATACCAAAAAGCCAGTTTCTTTAAAGCAAACACCACCAACCTCTATAACCGCAATGTCGACGTTTTGTTTAGCAAACAGCGAAAAGGCCATCCCAGTGAGAATCTGCCAAAAGGAAATATCTTCATAAGAAAAGAGAAAACTGTGTAAAGGAAGGATCTTTGAAGAAGCTAGATTGATCAGTAAACCTCAAAATGACTCAAAGAACCATTTTCCTGTTGGATAGACTGTTCAAGGATCGGTTTAATTGACTTGAAGACATCATTGAGAGTGGATGCAGAGACAGGATCTCCATTACAGGACATACGTTCTTTAATACTCAAAATATGTGGGCTGAGCACAACGAGAAGAAAGGCTCATTCATGTTAAGATTCAAACTCAGAAGATATGTAAATCTTAATCCAAAGTCTCAAATATTGACCTAGAATAACAACCAACTGAATATCCTCCAGCTCGTAAGATATTTGAGAGAAATGCAGAAGTTGATCCTTTTCCCTTTGTTCCAGCCACATGAACAACCTATAATCACTTCCCTCATTGTTAATTTCACATTTAAGAATCTACTAATCATGAACTACTACTAAGCATAACACATAAAAATCCCAACTTTAAACATAAACAAGTTTCAGCAATTCCATTTCTTTTCGATTTCAACTAATCACTACCCTGATTGTCAATTTCACCAATAATCAATCAGAAAGAAGAAGAAAAAAATCGGCAAAGTAGGAACCTTGTATTTGAAATGAGGATTGTCGAGACGAAGCATGAGACGTTTCATTCTACCGAGATCGAACCCTTCACCGGAATCAGTTCCAGCTCCCTTCGGCACACCTGCTTTCTCATAGTTTTTGAGAGATTCCAAAAAACCAACGAAATCTCTGAGCTCTGGATCTTCAGTAGAAACCATGGGTGATAGATTGCGATTCGAGGTTAAGCTTGCTGCAGATATTCTCCTGATTCTTGGAGAGAGTTTGCAATTAGAAATGGTACTCAAGCGGCTCCACATTGCTCTCATCTTATAGTCAGAGATAACAGAGTCCAATTGTCTCTCTGTCTCTGCAATTTTCATTCAGATACCTATTTTACCACTAAAATGTTAATATTTTTTAATTTTAAAGATCTCATTTGTTTCTCTTAATTGACTGATGAGATAGATATCCATTAAAATTTTCATCAATATAATAATATTATTTTTAGTTTAATATTTTTAATGTATCTTAATATTTTAGTGTAATTTAGTTTTAAAACTTTTATGTTAAATTTTAATCTTAAATTAAAAAATATTTCATTAATATTACCAAATTACATATTTACATAATAAATATACTCATTTATGTTATATTTATTTAAGGCACAAAATAATTAGTGATACTTATTTAAATGTACTTCTAAATAACATAATTTAACATAAAATTACACATATGTATAAAAATAATAATTAATTATACATGATTCTAACAAATATTAAAGTTGATTTAAAAAAATGTGTCAAAGAACATCATAGCTTCCTGAAGAGGATGTACATTCTTAGCCCTTTATTCATTAACAAAACCAAATCTTGAAATGTGAAAGATCAATACACATATCTATAATTTTGATATTCGAAGTAAAAAATAAATAAATTAATAAATAATAATAATAATAATAAGTTTGATATTCACTGGATATTCAAGGGAATTTCGATAGAAACAATTTAGAATCAGCTATCGTAATCGAACACAAACACCTGAACTAAAGAACAGTATCAGAGATCAACAATTAAAAACATCAAACGTTCTTCATTCAGCCAATAACAGATAAGTTTCTCTTGCACAAATGATCCAACAGAAAATCTCTACAGTTGCAATCAAATATAGTGAATTTGACTTGCATCTTCATCAGAATGAAGATTTGAATGAGAAAAAAAAGCTTTTTAGACGAATAAACCAAGAAAAGTTTTCATTGAGTAAAATGATCAAACAGATTGTGTGAGTAAAATGATCAAACAGATTGTGTATTTAAGCGAGGATAGACGAATGAGGATACGAAATTAACCCCTTGAAAGCAATTACCCAATAGGCCCAATATCAAAACGTCGCCGTCTCAATTTCGCGCTCTACAAAACGTATAAGTAAAAAACTCAAGAATTCAATAATCCAAAACCACCGATATACAAATCTACAAAGGCGTCCGATTTACAGAGACAACGAATCTGAAACTCAAGAATCTGTGTGTGGATACGACAAGAACTCTCGTTTGCCAACTTTCCGACCATGAATCTAACGTTTTCAAATAATATTCTTAGTTAACTTGTGGCGCAAGAAATTGTAGCATCTCCCTTGCATAACATATATTCCGTATCAAGAAATTTCTGCATCCTCCCTAACTTTCCAATTTGTTTGGGGGAATAAAAAAATTTATATACATTGTCCTCTTCATTAATCACAACATTTATCAATCCATGATTATATATATATGGTTTCCCAAATGATAAAGTAAGATTACTATGAAGATTATAAAACCATAAAACAAATTGATCATTGTCTAGCCAAAATTAACGGATCAATCTCAATAGCCAAAATTAAATACGTTATTGAAAACAGAGCATTTTAAACACTTAAGGATATTGAACAAAACTCACAATTAACACGAAAAAAACACAAGATGATCAGTGATTTAAACCTCTTCACTTGTCCTGCCTTTTGACTTAAAACCAAAAAAAAAAAAAAAAATGTCGGTCTTAACAATCAATAATTAATCATCTAGCTTTATTTGAATAATAATAATTCTCCATCAATTTGCTTACGTAATTATGTTTAGGTTTTAAACAAAAGTTGAGATGCTCTTGAAACCCTCAGAAGGTGAAACAGTCTTTAAAGAGTTAAATTCACAACAAGACACTCAATGGATGCAACAAGTTTAAGTTATTCAACTAAAAAGCATGAAGCCAGTCATATAAATAGTCTATGAAAAGAGTAAACAATTCGGAACATTTAGCTTGTGTCAGTTGACTCTGTTCTTAAACCCTCTCAATATTGATGAACAAAAGATGTTGGGAAGTTTGCTCGCTCGAACAACCGAAATATTAAAAGATTGTTACTGTTTGTCATTTTTAAAATACAAATAATTACAATATTTAATTAGTAAAATATACGTAGTCTAGGTAAAAAGAAAAAAAAACCATATATTATTTATTTATTCTATTTAGAGAACAGACTTCGAATTTTGATGATAATTTTCAAGACCAATAAAAAGAACTTGGCCATATTGTTTAATAGCTTCACATAACTTGTCAGTATATGGCCTATGACTGGCGCCAAGAACAGACCATACATCCTTAATATTATTTGGATTATTGAATAAGGTTTCTCCAAAAACCCTGAAATATACAAAAACATACAGTTTAAAAGAAACATTACAACTTTTAAATGATATATTTATACATAAGAAAACGAAACTGGAAACTTACAGTCAGCGACTTGTGGGAATTCGTCGAACAAGAACGTTATGTTCTTTAACAATGTCTGAAAATAATACATGATCACAAAATATTATCAAAAATAAATGTAGGACAATAGTTTTCAAGATAAAAAAACTAAAAATAATCTCATTTTTTGTTTCCACTAAAATTGAAAATAAATTAATATATATACCAATGCGATTCCTCCTGGTTTAATTGGTGATTCAATCAAAATCCTCGCGTTTCTAAAAAAAGTTTGTCAATTTGATTATAAGATTAGTTTCTTATTGGTTTGAAATGATCTCCCTTGCAAAAAAATTCCCTAAAATATTTCACTAGAAATATAATTCTTGTCCCAATGCCAATATATACCTCTCAAAAAGGTTATTTACCTTATAACCAATTTTCCTCCTTCTTCTGTAAATTCATAGAAGCTACATCCTCTTGTAAATGGAATTTTACGTCCTTTCCATTCTTAAAAAAATGTATAATTTAGAAACGAATTAAAAGTATTAAATCTAACAATGATTATTAATTAATTAAGTATAATTAAGCATTGATAGTGTATTAATATGTACCAAGATGCCAATTAACAGCAGCACTATATCCATCTCCTTCACACACATTTTCAACACAAAACTTAACGTTTTGTCCCATACTCTTCACCAGTTCTTCAAAGAACTTCATAGCTTCCTGCAAATACATTCTTAGTTCTCAAATCATTAGCAAAACCAAATCTTAAAATGTAAAATTTAAATACACAAAGGATAGATATCATAGAATTACATTTTTTCCTTGGAAGGGTTTAGAGAAGGAGAAATCATCGATATAACAGTTGTTGGAGATGCAACTACGTAATCGATCTTTATTTTTCTCGTTAATAGACGAATAAAAAATTGTGACAGCATCATATCCAGAGGTTTGATTCGACCTAGAATGAGGTCCATCTAAACAAGAAACCACAATATTCCTTGAAGCATACTTATTCATCACTTTCCTTTGATCATTCTTGATTGCATTGAACCCCGAATGTTGTAGAGAGCGTAGATCAGATTTGAGATGTGGAGTTTTGAATTTGGTGATGAGATTTTGAGTAACCGTTGGAATCATAACATTGACCATAGAAGCCATTGGTATTATATACAGCCTTGTGGAAAATTTGGTGGAGAAATTGATAATGGCTTGAAAATTGAATTGTAAGAATGTATGAAGGTAGGAATGAAGATTGATGGTTGTTATTATCAAATATTTAATATGATTTGTTAAAGTTGTTTCTTGCAAAGTTCTTTACTTGTTGTTGTAACCTTATAATGTTCTTGGTTGCCTTGTGCTGCAAGAAATCTAATAGCATCTCTCTTACAACAATATTAACATTTGGAAATTGATGAAATTCCCTAGACTAATGGATCTAGCTTAGAAATATAAAAAAATGGGGTATGAATATGATCGAACAATTCACAAAAGACTTTATAAGAGAAGAGATAATATATATTTCAAGCGAAATTTTGAGAAATACACTTTTAAGTGGTAAATTTTCAAAAATACATCTCTAATATAGCAATTTTCAAAACTATATTTTTCCTAATTTTAATCTATAAATTTGGGTTCACTAATCCTTAATTAAGATTTAGATTTTGGGGTTTAAAGGTTAGATTGTAGGGTTTGGAGTTTATATTTTAGGGTTTAAAATTTTTTTTATTCAATAAAAAAATATTTTTAAAAATAGACACTCTAAAAAATATATTTTTGAAAATTGAACAAAAAAGTGTATTTATGAAATTTATCCATTCCGGTTTAGTGACAACTCGATTCGGTTTTGCACATTTAACATTTTCCCAGTTTTCTATCCACCGCCGCCGGAATAATAAGTCGGTAGAAAATCGACGGAAAGAGAACTCCACTTTTTGAGGGCACTAATCTAAAAGTTTTCACTTACCGATCCTCGTCGGAAAGCTGAAGATCAATGACGACGATGTCCGATCTTGCTGGAGATTTGGTAGAGGAAGTGATCTCAAGGGTTCCGGCGACATCTCTGAGAAAAATCCGATCTACTTGCAAAAAGTGGAATACTTTATCCAAAGACGGAAGCTTTACAGAGAATCACCTTGCTCAAGCAGCAGCAGCATCAACGGAGAAGAAGGAGTCTCTTGCGATCGTGCTGATAAATTACAGTCTCCATTTGATGAGCGTCAATCTCCACAACGATAATCCACCTCTAACCCCAAGAGGTAAACTAATTAGCCTCAACGATTCAGAGAAACAACAATTAGAGATCACTCGAGTGTGTCACTGCGAGGGTTTATTGTTATGCACCACAAAAGACTACACTAGGCTCATCGTTTGGAACCCTTATTCGGGTCAAACCCGGTGGATCTCCGTCGAACCCGCATATCCCACATACCTTCACCATAGGCTGCATCTATATGGTCATGTTCTCGGATACAGCGAGAGCAAGAAGTCCCACAAAATCTTGAGGTTTGCTTATGCTCCGTCGAATCTTGAGCAATCTGTGCAAGAAATCTACGATCTATACACTAATTCATGGAGGGTTCTTGATGATGATCCAGACTGGTTTTTAGAGTACGGTAACTATGGTCTGTCTTTGAAAGGAAACAGCTAGTGGTTCGCTATGGATAAGGAATCACGAGGATGCGTCCCTGATTTCTTGCTCTGTTTTGATTTCACCAACGAGAGATTTGCGCCGCGTCTGCCTCTGCCGTTTACCTCTTGGTGTCCTGACTCTGTGTCTCTGCTCGTGGTGTTGTTTCAGAGCAGTGATACGCTTGATATTGAGATATGGGTCACGACTGAGATCGAGCCCGAGGCGGTTTCGTGGAGCAAGTTGTTGACGGTTGGATACTGGTGGAATGTTTTAAAGGGTTGGAGTTTGAGAGTGGTGGGGGTTTCCTCGTTGACGAGGAGAAGAGAGCATTGATTGTTTTTGATGAAGACAAACATGTGAAAACGCCTCCCACTCGTCACGTAGCTCTCATCTTCGGAGAAAATGGTTACAGCTTGAGAGAAGAAGTGGATCTCGGAGAGATTACATCAAAGGATTATGGTTTATTGCATGCTTGCTCTTATGTTCCAAGTTCAGTCTTGTTTTGAGTCTTTTGATCTGATGAGAAACCGGCGTCTTACAAAATTTATCTCCTTTGTAAGATTTGTTCTTTGTTATATATCGCACATTAAAAGAGTTGTACCGTCCATTTTCATAACAAAATCTCTTTGAGTAGAAAGAAAAGATGATTCAAATCAAACAAATGGACAACTTTGAGAGTTTTCTTTCAAAAACAAAAAAGTCCCGGAGCTTGTTTGAACTCTGTATCTCTTGCAAGTGACTTTAGGGAATGAACACAAACAAGCAATCTATATCCTAAAACAATATTCCTCTAAGAAAGCAACGTGTCTTTGTCAGTTATTCAATCTTAATTAGGACAATCGTAAATGGATTCAGACATGATAAAATCTCCACGAGAATTTGACAATTTCTACAACTCTTTCAAGGGAACAACACACTTGGTGTCTAATGAGATTCCACGGGAATTTGGCTGCTCTTTCTTCTTCAAATCTTTTCTGTTCTACAGGTTAATTTAAAGCAAAAGGTTGCTGCAAAAACTCTGAGAGACCTCGGCGCCTCCTTCACTCGGCTCTTTCCGTTTGCAGCTACTACTCTCAGCTTCCTCCGTCTTATTTATATCCCTGTCGCTTAGCTTAGCTTTATCACCGTGCCAGGACACAAGCGTCCAGCAACGGATGCAGGAATATCTTTTATCTTTGTGTCTCTTACATGAATATGTTTAATGTTGCTAGAAAAATCTGGAAAACTTGTCAGTCGTGAGCAACCATTCTCAAGAGATGCTAAGTTGATGTTTGTGGGAATAACTCTTAGCTTTACGCAGCCTGAAGATGACAATGTCTCGAGATTAGTAGCATTATTTCTTTCAACTTTGTAGAATAGCTCAAATCTATAGACTTGAGATTTGGAAGGGGCTGCATTAATGAGAAAAAATCATGATACTTAGGGGGTTTTTCGAGATTTGAATAGATAACAAATACCAACCTGGATTCCATTTCCATCCCAGAGCTTCTCGAGATTGAGCCCGATGAGACATTCAGGTTGAAATGTTGGAGGAAGACGTTTTCTCGGGAAATAATGCCTTGGCCCATATTAGATGATGACAGATCCAATTCCCTAAACAAATAGGGAAAACAGAGCCAAATTACTGTCAGCGAGAAATCTTCGCACATGATGAAAACCATTTTCGAAAAGGCATGCGATGTGGAGAAACAGAGCTTGATCGTTCTTCGAAAATCGGTCAAACCCCACTCTTTAACACATCCTCGATATTTCGCACATGGTGGGACTCGATAACTGAACTTCCCACGACAGAAAGAGCTAGCGGAAGATAACCGCAAAGTACAGCTACTTTACGTGCAGATAAAGATAAGATCTCTAGAGCTTCTTCTTTTATCCACATGGTAGATATCTTTTAATTATCCCGTGTGCCTTGAGAGTTTAGAATATTCTTTTTATCTTGTGTGGTAACAATGATCCTACTTCCCAAACCAAACCAAGAAAGTTCTCTAGCCAAAGCATCTAAGATTATCTACATCATCAAGAATAATGAGCACCTTTTGATCTTGCAGCCATTCTTTTACCATACCTAAATGATCGCTATCTCAGACAGAAGTTGAAGTTGGTTTTGCAACTTCAACTTTGAATCATAATCATCAACACCAGTTACGCTCCTACAAGTTACTACCCCTCCTAGGTTCCCCATAAAACATCTAAGTTCAAAATCGTTAGAAAGTTGGTCGAATAAAGCTCTAGCAATGGTACTCTTACCGATTCCCTGCATCTGTTTACTTATCACTGCCACAGAGAAAAATAAAATAAACATGTAAATCATAGCAAACTAGCAATGAATTATATTCATGCGACTCAAGAGTACTGTATGAGTTTATATCTGATTAGCAGCCATTTGTCATGAATTCAAATAAGATTTAGACATTATCGCAATGAAACTGTAAAAAACCCACTTGAGACAGTAACTCAATATGTAAAGATAGTTCTCTATAATCATATCACTCCATGAATGCAATTTCGGAATAATCATATCACCTCGCTGCCTTAACTAACATCACACGGTTAAATGGTACAAGTGCCTACGTTGAGGACAGAGCCATAACTCAATTTTTGAAGCCGCCACCACAAGATGGCTCTGGTACTAATTTGTTTTTTGTGGAAAGAATTTGGAGTGAGAAGAAACTAATTTGTTGTTCACCGGTCTTCTTGTTCCTCCAACAATGCCATACTGGATGGAAACAAACAGGCTCCTGTTGATGAGCTTTTCTCTCATCCGTAATCTTGATTTTATCGTTATCGTAAATGAACATATCCGAGACAACAAGATAGAGGAAGAAGACGAACCACCACATCCGACAACTGTAAATTTGTACATTCAATGGGCTGGGCTCCGGTCCAATAGCTCTTTTAGTATTGTGGCCCCAAATGCATGAACTCTGGAAGTCTAACCCCCCAAACATGTTTTTCCCCTTTAATGAATGATCCAAATTTTACAGAAGATTCATATTTGATCTGTTTTCCCATTTTTTTCAGTATACTTAACATAAACATGGACGTAGACCAACTTGCAAAGAAGGATAGTCAAGACTTGAAATGTAAACTAGACCAGAAAAAAAAAAGGGCCAGAACAAAGCTACAAATCCTAACTCTCCGACGAAGTCAGTGGCTCTCCTTAACTACTTTGTATCATGCATGTTTGTGATAAAAAAATGGTCTCGTATAACACTTCCATGCCCTCCATAATTTACTACTCTCTTAAATTCTCCAATATTTCTAATTTTATTTGTAAACCAACACATATGATAAAATAATGGGATAGCTTCCCTTCCAAAGTTCTGCTACTACCGACACATATTTTCCACTACATTCCATACACGTGTCCATGTTAAAGTACTACAATCGTTATCACAGTAAACCAGAAAACATTAATTTCTATGTAAACTGTCCCCCGCTAAATTAATTTTTAGATCTCCTATAGGCAGTATGATCAATTCAGCGTAATTTCTGTCGTTTGTTATACTAGTAAATTACAAAAGAAACAATCAAAATCGATGTTACTATATAGCTTAATAGCAATTTGTTAATTACTTGACAGGTACTTGCAAGAGCAATCTAGCAAACTCGAAGGGATAGTCGGGGGTTCCTGTTTGGGTTCGACCCTCGGAATAACTGGATACAGCTGGACAAAGTTCGGACCATCGGTCTGGGCCCCAGGACTGGTCGGTGACCGTTCGGTCGGCTCCTCAGACCCCGGATACCAGAGATATCAAAAAAAAAAACAATTAACTGTTAATTAGTATCTTACCTTTATCATGTCAATACAAAATACTTTTTTGTTTTAATTTAATGAGTCTCTTTCACGATAACTCTCTTTGTTTTCTTTTGAAAAATCCAGAACAGAGCCACTGCATGTTGTTCCCTACAATCACTTTCTTCATAAACCCTTTAAAAACAAAATTTTCTCTCGAATGAAAAAACTCATTTGTTGATCATTTTCCCAGAATTTGTAATCACAAAGTAGCAATTTCGATTTAATTTGATTTCTTGAGATGAAGTTGAATAACCAGAAAGATTCCTCAGAGAAGCTCATATGGGAACGGACTTTATCCGGATCATATTCGCCGACCCGACCCGGATCCAAACTAATGGTCTTGCTCCTCCTCCTCGTCTCCGCCACTTACGTCGTCTACACTCTAAAGCTCATCTCCAACTCACGTGCCTGTCACGTGGAGCCTTTCTCCGCCGTTGTTCGCCGCTTAAACGACATGGTGAACTCATCTCAGCCGTTGATTATCTTCCAGTCAAATCAAACGGCCGTGATCGAATCTTACACCTCTTCGCCACCTCCTCCGCCGCCCCAAACCAACCTCAGTCATGTGGTTTTCGGAATCGCCGCGTCGGCGAGGCTTTGGAAACAGAGGAAAGAGTATATCAAGATCTGGTACAAACCGAACCAAATGCGTGGTTACGTCTGGTTAGAAAGACCGGTTAAGAAACTCGACGAAGACGACGAAATTAGTCTCCCGCCGGTTAAAATCTCCGGCGACACTTCGAAATTTCCGTACAAGAACAAACAGGGACACAGATCGGCGATTCGAATTTCACGGATAGTGACGGAGACACTGAAATTAGGACTCAAAGACGTGAGGTGGTTCGTGATGGGAGACGACGACACTGTCTTCGTCGCCGAGAATCTCATCAGAGTTTTGAGGAAGTACGATCATAATCAGATGTATTACATCGGGAGTTTATCGGAAAGCCATCTTCAGAACATTTATTTCTCTTACGGAATGGCTTACGGCGGCGGAGGATTCGCTATTAGTTATCCACTAGCGGTGGCGCTGAGCAAAATGCAGGACCGTTGCATAAAAAGGTACCCGGCGTTGTACGGTTCCGATGATCGGATGCAAGCTTGCATGGCCGAACTCGGTGTTCCACTCACTAAGGAACTCGGGTTTCACCAGGTCAGTAATTAATTATCTATCCCTTAAATGTTGTTTCAGCTGATTAATTAGCAGGTACTTTTAACTTTTAACTATTAACTACTGCGAGATCTAGTGATCATAATCATTTATTAGGAGCAAGTTTTAATAAATGTGTAGAGTTACTGAGCTTTAAATAGATGATTGATTCGAGATTTAATTATTAAAATGTCTTTGGACTTTTTTCACAAAATTCTCGCTATTCGTTTACATATGTAAAGTTCAATTATGATGCAATGTCACGTCACTGGACCCAAATCTGTCCGTAAGTTATTGTTGCCGGAATAAGGTACACGTCGTCACGGTGTCCCGCCGTTTGTTAAAAGAGTTGTCACGCATTTAACGGCGCGTGCATCTCACGTGACACTTTCGTTGTTTGTTGTCATTAATTTCTTACCAATCGTCGGTTACCTACCGAGAACCGGTCGGTTTAGTAACTACTACTAACTACTGATTAATTAGTCTCTTAATTCAGCTTTGAAATTTGAACCGTTTGATTTTATTAATCTGATTGTGTCTTTGTTTTGTGTTTTTTCAGTACGATGTGTATGGCAATCTCTTCGGTCTACTAGCGGCGCACCCGGTGGCTCCATTGGTCACACTTCACCATCTCGATGTGGTCGAACCGATATTTCCGAACATGACACGTGTAGACGCCTTGAAGCGTTTACAAGTCCCGGCAAAGCTAGACTCTGCCGGACTTATGCAACAGTCGATATGCTACGACAAACGTCGGAAATGGACCGTTTCGGTCTCTTGGGGATTCGCGGTTCAGATCTTCCGTGGAGTGTTTTCCGCTCGAGAGATCGAAATGCCTTCAAGAACCTTCTTAAATTGGTATAACAAATCATTAGTAGTTTTCATTATAATGTGTACGTGGTGTTTCGGTGATCTTGGTTTTAGGATCAAACAGAAAAATCTACAGTGTCGCTTTAATATTGTTTTGTTTCTCCGGTAGGTATCGGCGGGCGGATTACACGGCGTACGCCTTTAATACGCGACCGGTGAGTCGGCATCCATGCCAGAAACCGTTTGTGTACTACATGACTACCGCCGGAGTTCATCCAACGACAAATATGACGGTGAGCCGTTATGAAAGCCACCACGTGGCTCAACCGGGGTGTAAGTGGAAAATGGCTAATCCCGGCGATATTAGGGCGGTCATTGTTTACAAGAAACCAGACCCTCACCTTTGGGACAGAGTAAGTCAACATTTATTCAAATAGTTGTTATATAGTCATACTATTATTAATGATGGAAATAATAATAAATTATATGATATTTTTTTAATTATTGGACAGTCTCCAAGAAGAAATTGTTGCAGGGTGAAAGCAAAGAAGAATAATACTTTGGAGATTAGTGTTGCAGTTTGCAAAGAAGGTGAAGTGGTTGAAGTTATGTAATAGTTATTTATGTTTAAGATTAAAATTTTGTTTTGATTCAATTATATACAAATTAGTGGATTACCTTTCTTGAGACTTAAAGTGATGGATAAAAACATTATAAACTAGTTAAATAATGTGATTACCATAATGTGATTTGCTGTCCATTTAAATTTTTCCCAGTTGTCTATCTCGGGTTCGTTAATTAATAAATCCCCAAAAAAAAAAAAAAAAACTAATTCTTGAGGCAACGATGTTATATTATCTTATATAAATGGCTGGCTATCCATCATCGATCGATCACCAAGTTGAATAAATTTTTTTCTACCGACCAAAGGTATTTGAGCGGGTTTCATCTATCGCTTTTCATTATGCACATGTAAACGAGTAGCATCAAGTCGATAAGTCAAAATTCGCTAACTCAATCACTTCCGCGTAACTAATTTCATCAGGGGTTTAAACCTAAGTTGCATGGAAACTCCATCCGGGGTGCGTTTCCCGTTTCAGAAACGTTTCCGAAATGTTTCATCTCGGAAACTCGATTTTTCACGTTTCCTTAAAATCTCAGTTTGGAAACTTGTTGGAAACTCGCGTTTCCATTTTGACACTTTACGAAAAACTTATATTTTATTTTTGGAAACATAAAAATAAATAATTATGAAAGTAAAACTAAAAGTAAATGATTAATTTAAATATTAAATAAATGAATGATTAATATGATTTATTACATGACATCAGTTTTGGTATTATAAATTATTTTCGAAAAAAATCAACATTCAACTTTATGAAATTTATACCTTTAATTAAATTATCTAATATTCATGTATTAGATTTGTGTTGATTTAAAAATTATTTATACTATAAATTATATGTTTCATATTTCAATATACACTACAAGTATGTTTCTACAATGTGTGGAGGCATACAGCTACGATGTGGACTCCTTACTACTTATGTTTCTCTTAGGATGGTAGCTTTGATGTTCCTCTCAAGGAATGAGAATCATGTCACACATGTTGCTCCTCATAGTCCCNNNNTGCTCCTCATAGTCCCATGGAGATCCTAATGCATGTTTGGCTAAGTATGGGTTCGTCTTGATTATAACATACATTAC
>OVBJ01001832.1:0-23472 GCA_900406535.1 Noccaea bulbosa
ATATATATATATATATATATATATATATATATATATATATATAAAAGAAAATTGTTAAACGCTACATCATGCATACATCATGCGAATTACATAATCGACAGACTAATGATTAGCCAATTGTATATCGAATGAAGGAAAAGGCAATAAGACTATAACTAAACAACAAGTCAAAATCTCTTTACATTGGATTTTTTGGACCAAAAAACCATTTCTATTTGTGAAGTAATTCTGTTTGGATACATAGATAACTAATGACAATTTTGTACAATAGCATAGAAAGAGACACCCACCCGAAATATGGGACGCGGATCTAACGTGGATCTGAATATAACTTAATTCAAACCAATGTTTGGTTTAGTTAAACCAACAATAGATACTTTTAATTTTCGGGTCATGTGCTGTCTCAAAATAGTGGTACATTTGAGGCTTAAAGGTTTATGCAGATAATTAAATGGGCCGAATTACTAAATCAAATTGGAACCGTTATAATTCTCTTAAATGGGCCGGTTCATTTCTATCAGCAGTAAGTTTTAGTTTACACTGCAGATAATTACATAAAAAATGATTACTTTTTTTTACAACCATAAAAAATGATTTCTATCTGCAGTTTTAGTGCGTTGTCATACGGTAAATTTGAACCGGATCAGGTTTGGGTTGGGTTTTCGTGTTTTCTGTTTTAAAAATGTAGAAATCGTTTGGGTTTTTTAAAATTTTGGTTTGGATTCGGTTCGGGTTTTTTCGGGTTTAGTTCAGATTTTTCTGGGTTTTCAAGTTTTTTAAAGGTTATTGGGATTTTTCCCCGGGTTTTGGGTTATCGGAATTAGATATATAAAAACTGTTTGGGTCTTTTAAAATTTCGGTTCGGGTTCAGATTTCAGGTGAAAGTTTCATGCCTAAATCTAGGCATAACAGCAAATATGTGATTTGTGATAATTCAAGTATATTTTTAGAGACACTAACAGAATTTAAGAGCTGAATTTGTTATAATTTTCTACGCATAATGCTATGTGTTTTGAGAGACTAAAGAAATAATATGTAATTATTTATTTTAGGACTAATTTAATTATCATTATTTTTAATTTTGGGACCAAATGTATTAGTTTGTTTTAATTTTCAGGAAGGAAAAAAATGAAAACATAACGTATGTTTTTAAAAAAAATTGATTTGGTCATGGTTTGGGTTTTTCCTGTTTTTCTATGGGTGTTGCGGGTTTTTACGGGTTTCGGATTTTCAGATTTAGAAGTATAAAAAATGTTTGGATTTTTTAAAGTTTCGGTTCGGAATTTCTCTGGTGGGTTTCGGGTTCGAGTGAAAATCTCATGTCTAATTTTATGTGTGGTGTTTCATAATATATAATCCCCCGTGAAAATAAGAAGCATGTTACAACAACAAGAAAACATATTGCAAAAAGAAGAAAAAAAAACAAAATTTTAATCCCACACAGCAGTGAAGATAAAGTAGAGTGCAAATAGTGGTTTGGGTATTTCTACGATTTTAAAATTGAAAGGTAAATAAAGTAAAAAATTATGTAAAGTTTAATCACTAATGTTAGTGTAAATTATATAAATTTGAATCATCAATAAAAAAATTCAGATTCAAATAAACAACATACTTGACCAATTTTAACATAATGAAACATAACACAACCAAAAACACACAATTCTTTAACTAAGAATAAAATTAATACATGTTACAAAAAAAAAAAAAAAAAAAAACGAAATCCGCACTGCACTGCTGTGCGGGTCTTCTACTAGTTTGGTACAAATCAAAATTGTCCTTTAATAGGGACGGGCCGGACTAAGAACATCTGCACAAAGATAATAGAGAAATATCCTAAATTACTCTATTTTCATTTTTTTTTTTTTCCAACTCATCTCTCTTCATGATGTAGAGTTGTAGATGCTTGTCCAAGTTGGTCGCTAGAAGAGACTACGATTATCGTTTGTGTCGATGAAGTGACATGACATGGGTGAAACGCAAACTGATTTTTGTGATATAATTTTGGAAATTTAGTTATTGAGCCAGTCATGAACTTTGTTAAATACACGACAACTCGTCATCCCATAAAAAAAAAAAAAAAAAAAAAAAACCCCGCCATCCCCTTCAATTTTATCTTTTTTTCACCCAAATCGAGCTAAACCGAACAAGACCAAATGTAACTAGTTTTGGTTTTGAGTTCAGCTAAAGTTTTATCAAAAAATTTAAACCCGAACAAACCTTACTTACGATGTAAACCATTTTGCACCCAAAAAAAAAAAACCTTATCTACCTACCGACCGAGTGGTAGTAGCCATGCACCAATGCACGTAGTAGTCAAACGTAATCCATTTGTCCATAAACAGTTGGGCCCGTTTTATTTATGAGCCATTTTTGTCAATCTTCATGGGCCATTTAGATAAGCTTAATTCAGATCTTATTGTTGTATTTTGAATTTTTTTAAAAAAAAATTTCGAAATTTTTTTTGAAAAACATTCACCAATTAATAAATAATTATTTTAAAAATAATGTAAAGGTTTTTTTGGTTGTCCAATTCTATTTTCACTAATTGTTAAGCACGTCAATGTGATAAACAAAAATATAAAGTTTGAAATGTATATGAATGATAGAATTAAAACAAAATTCGTTTATAATATACAAACTAAATGAAGATTAAAAGCTAAAAAGACACAATTTTTGGAACAGAGCGCTTAACTTTCGAAGTTTGTGTTTGGTTTTTTCTGAAATTATTAAGAGTTGATGTGTTTAGTTTTCATTTTATTTCTATAATACCGGCAATGAGACTATCATAGATTGAAGAATGTACAACTGAGAATAAGAATAACACCCTACAAGGAATTTTTTTATTCACATAGCGATCGATGGTCTTCACACCGATTCTCTATTACGGTGATTTTTTTTCTTTCTGATGGTTAAATTCAATTGTTAGCGATGTTTTATCCAGAGTTCGGCATTATCTTCGGCATTTGAACAAAACTTAACCGGTGACGGTTCTCTTCGTTCATGGAATCAAAAATACTATCATATTGTTCTGCGCTGGTTCTCGGTTATGGTGGTTGTCTTTCCCTCCATTGGGTGGTTTTTCGCTGATAATATGTCCAGACGATTTCTCTCACGAAGATGTCTCTTGTCTTTTGTGACTGCTAAACGGTTTTGAAACCATATTATCCTTGTGGGGGATTCTAATTATTGGCGGTGATGTGAGGGATTTCGTCGGAAGGAACCACCAACTGCCATTCATCTCCACGCTAGAACTGCCGGTCGTTGGGATTGGTGTTTTCCGATGATTTTAAATACTCTGTAGGTGGCTTCTATGTTGTCTACAGTTTATAATGGTAATTGTGTTCTAACTATAACCGCTGTTCTATGGAAAGAACCCCCATAGATATCATCATGTAGGAGGCGCTGGTTCCGAATTGAAGATGAAGATCACATTAGATTACAGAAATAGAAGATGGGGTTTGATCACTTCTGGCTTTTGAAATATGATGGACAAGACTTCAACACCATATGTAAAAGATCAATTTTTAGAACAAATGCAGTATCTATTGAAATTTATATTTCAATAAATTATACTATATTTATTATCATCGCTAGAACCATGGATATCCATGAAAACGATGACGGTTCAAAGATGTATTTTTTTATTGTATGACGATGTTTTTAGAATCGTTGAAAATTGGAGGTCTCAATCTTTATTTCTGATGGAATAATCAATATATTGGATTTCTACACAGATTATCAATAGAGTTAGATTGGAATATGAGCAATGTAATACAACAAAGGAAACTTTTTTTGGTATTAAACATGGGACAAAGTGGTAAAGTACCCAAAAAAAAATTAATAGAGTCATGAAAACCTCTTAAACAAAAACATGTTCAAATTTTACTTTATTTGATATATTGTTATTATCTCATCATCTGATTTATGTATATTTTTTATTCTATTATATATTCTTTTATGTATTCTATTATGTATTTTTACATTCAATTCAATATCAATAATCAATAATGTTAGATGTTTACAACAAAAAAATAACACCCCCTACAAAGTAAAAAAAAAAAAAAAAAAAAAAAANACTGTTAGTGCGTAGCATAATTCATTGATCAGACAATTTTGAATATGGCTTTTAAACTTGAGAAACTATTTTTCTAGGTGAAATTCTAGGAAGAGCATCATTGGCGCCACTATTTGCTTCTCTATCTTTTGTTTCTTTTTCTGATATGACATTCATTTCACGAGTTGTTTTTGTTCCTTTTCTCCTGAGTCGGCTACTTTTAATTGGATGCTTTATGATTTTAAATCACAGCCGTCACTTTAGCTCGTCTCTATTCTCTTCTACGGTTGTGATTAAAGGCCGTAATTTAAACCTTATCGTACGAACTAAAAATCTAGTGCAAGTGCAACATGTGTCCACTGTCTACTTTGTCTGCGCGGATCTAGTTTTGTTTCTAAAAATTAATTTAATTTTTGTTTTAGATAAGGAAGTGCGGTTCAGTTAAACCGGAGAGGTTAACCATAGTTAAGGTTTGTGTGACAGTGAGGGAAGAAAGTCACGGAGTTGGGTAAAACGGAGACAAGATATGACTAGACACACTCTTTCTCCAGTTTACCAAATTACCCTTCCTTACTTGACCGGAACTCTTCTTCACTCTCGTGTTTTCTTCGTTTGGCTTTTCCGTAATATCGCTGTCACACGTGGGAGGGACATGTACATTCCGTTTCCCTTTCCTCATGAGAGAAAACCAATTAAAGAGGCTTCAACGTTTAAATAGTGTTCTTCATTTAAGCAGCAAACTTATGTACAGCTTCAACGTTGTTCAACTTATGTACAGCTATTATGTACAAAATATATTGTTTTTCAAATACACTAATATCCTTTTAAAATCCTTTTTGTTGTTGTTATAAATATGTCAATTTCATGGATTAGGATTTTATCTATATGTATGTATTGAGAAACGAAAACAGTGATTTGGAAACAAACAGTTGACTATTTACTTGGTTGGGGGAAGCAATTTAAATATACCATCGCAATCCACACGTACGCATTGTTTTTAACTTTTGACAAAATTATTGATTAGCGCTACCTAACAAATTGACAATATTTTTCTATTGTGTGTCGAGTTAGATTAATAGTTACCTTTCATTGAGACGACATGCAGATTCGTATGCATATTACAAGGCTCTCCAATTTCTTGGATTATCTGAATTAATCTTCCCATGCGGTTCATTTATTATGAACAGAAAATTTAAAATTTATGTATATTTATAGGTAGTTAAATAATATTAAAGTTTCGTTTTACCATAACGACCCATAAAAAGTATTTTTTAAAAGCATAGGGATAGTGGTGTCTTATAGACAGTGGATAAGAGAGTGGTCCTTAACAGACCATAAATTATGGCATCTTCCCTAGTTCCCTTATTGTTATCATATTTTTTTTATTCTACTTCATTTTTTTCTCTGGTCAAGTTGTTTATTGGATTTATGCGTTTAATTATTGGAAAAATTGCATTTTAAACCAGGTGGCAAATGATAGCACTTTAAACCTCAGAGGTTTAACCCTAGCACTTTAAACTTTCAAACTATTTTCAATATCACTTTTAACCTCGAAAGTGGCGGATTTGGTTGCGCCGCCAAAAAAGTGACCGGCACTGTTGGTCAAATGATGACGTGTCAGTTTTTTTAAAAAAAATTTTTTTTAAAAAAAAATTATTATTTATATATTTATTTTAATTAATAACTAATAATACAAAAAAAAAAAAAAAACAGAAAAGGAAAATCGCGGATTTGACAAATTTTCCCGCCTAAAATGTGTTTTCACAAAATTTCCGCTCAAAATAACGTTTTCACAAATTTTCCCGTCCGAAACGCGTTTTCACAAAAAAATTTGCCCAAAACGCATTTTCACAAATTTTCCCGCCCAAAACGC
Source organism: Noccaea bulbosa (assembly GCA_900406535.1). Classification (NCBI taxonomy): domain Eukaryota; kingdom Viridiplantae; phylum Streptophyta; class Magnoliopsida; order Brassicales; family Brassicaceae; genus Noccaea; species Noccaea bulbosa. The sequence goes on from OVBJ01001832.1 coordinate 5,928, forward strand.
GTTTTCACAAATTTTCCGTTCAAAATCGCGTTTTCACAATTTTCCGTTCAAAATCGCGTTTTCACAAATTTTCCGTTTAAAATCGCGTTTTCACATATTTTCCCGCCCAAAACCCGTTTTCACAAATTTTCCGTTCAAAATTGCGTTTTCACTTATTTTCCCACCCAAAACATGTTTTCACAAATTTTCCAGCCCAAAACGCGTTTTCACAAATTTTCCCGCCCAAAACGCATTTTCACAAACGCGGGAAAATTTGTGAAAACGAGATTTTGAACGAAAAATTGTGAAAACACGATTTTGAATGGAAAATTGTGAAAACGCGATTTTGGGCGGGAAAATTATGAAAACGCGATTTTGGGCGGGAAAATTATGAAAACGCGATTTTGGGCGGGAAAATTTGTGAAAACGCGTTTTGGGCGGGAAAATATGTGAAAACGCGATTTTAAACGGAAAATTTGTGAAAACGCGATTTTGGGCGGAAAATTTTGTGAAAACGCGATTTTTGGCGGAAATTTTTGTGAAAACGCGTTTTGGACGGGAAAATTTGTGAAAACGCTATTTTGAGCGGAAATTTTGTGAAAACACATTTTGGGGGGGGAAATTTGTCAAATCCGGGATTTTCCTTTTCTGTTTTTTTTTTTGGTATTTTTAATTATTAATTAAAATAAATATATAAATAATAATTAAAAAAAAAAAACTGACACGTCATCATTTGACCAACAGTGTCGGTCACTTTTTTGGCGGCGCAACCAAATCCGCCACTTTCAAGGTTAAAATTGATATTGAAAATAGTTTGAGAGTTTAAAGTGCTAGGGCTAAAACTCTGAGATTTAAAGTGCTATCAATTGCCACCTTCATGGTTTAAAATGCAATTTTCCCTTTAATTATTTCTTTAATCTGTAATACTACTACTTGTTAGAAACAGAACAGCACGCTTTGCTTCTTTCACTAGCCAAACCCTTAATTAGCGATATTTGAGGCAGAAAAAAAGAGAAGGTTACGTGTCTTTTACTCCAAAAAAACTTCTAAATCCATTTTCATTCGTTTTTTACTGCTTTTTTCATGTAAAGAAAAATTACTGTTTTTCTTTCTTTAGATGGATTATGTAATCTTATGTGGTCTTCTCTATATAAATCCAACATTTTTTTCTTCTCTGCATTGCTAATTTTTTCTCTTCTCGTCCCTTTCAGAATCTTTAGAGAGAGAGAGAGCACAAATTGAAAAAAAGGTGAAGTTTGTGCGAGAGAGAACCCACCAAAGCGTGCACGAGAGAAAAAAAAAAGAGCAAAGCATTGATTTGTATAAAATCCCACCACTTGTCTTACCATACCTTCATTACATCTCTCTTTCTCTCTCTCGCTCTCAGTTTTCAGATTGTTTCTTTTATTTTGGGGTTTCTCAGGTTTTTTTCTTAAAAGGTTTCTTAGGGTTTGGTGAATTGCAGAGGTTTCTTCTTCTCTCTCTCTCTCTTTCTCTCTCGTACGTCTCCCTTGTAAGGACCTTTACGTTTTAATGAAAACAAATCTGTGAACTTTTCAAAACAAAATCATCAGTTTTTCAAGTTTAAAAGGTTTGTCGAATCACATCCCCTTTTAAGCGAATCTTGTGTTTATAAGAAAAAACCAATGGAGGGTTGTCCAAGAAACAGAGAAATCTGTCCAAAACTCCTTGATTTGATTCCCCAAGAAAGTAAATGGTACCATGAAGAGAAGATCAACACAGATCAGGAAAAGAAACTTGAGCTAAGGCTTGGACCACCAGGTGTTGATGAAGAAGATCGTTCGGCGATGAACATGAAGAAGAACACAGAGACAAGAAACATCAAAAAGGAATCAGAAGACAAATCTATCCTCTCTCTTACCGGAAACCATTTCTCCCTTACCAACAAAACCACTGATGCTCCTCACATCTCTCAGAAAAGGTATCTCCATATTTACTCACTGTAAATATTTCTTACTTTGACAGAAGTATTCTCTAGACATTAGGGACCCATCTCCTGAAATCTCTGTTTTTTTCTTTCTTTTTTACCCTCACATGTTAAAGTTGTGTAACCTTTACTGAATACTGGACTTATTTTAACCTCTGCTTTGCTCTGTATTGCTCTGTTTTTGTCGTCTGGTGTTAACATATATCTCTTGTCTCTTCTAATGTCTGTTTATAAAGAAGCGCTCCTGGTCCAGTAGTGGGTTGGCCTCCTGTTCGCTCGTTCAGAAAGAATCTAGCTAGCACAAGCTCTTCAAAGCTCGGAAACGAATCCTCCCATGGAGGTCATATCAACAAGAGTGGTGATGGTGAAAAGCAAGCCGAACCTAAGAAGGAAGGAATGTTTGTAAAGATCAACATGGATAGTGTTCCAATTGGTCGTAAAGTTGATCTCAATGCTTACAATAGCTACGAACAGCTCTCTTTTGGCGTTGACAAACTGTTCAGAGGTCTACTCGCAGGTTTAAACTCTTTGTTTTAAATCTGTATTTTGTTTCTTAGAGAATGGTTCTTGTTTTATTGAGTGTGTTTTTGTTTATGTTGTTTGTTTTAGCGCAAAGAGATGTCTCTGGTGGTGAAGGAGAAGAGAAGCCGATCATTGGATTATTGGATGGGAAAGGAGAATTTACTTTAACTTATGAAGACAATGAAGGAGACAAGATGCTGGTTGGGGATGTTCCTTGGAAGTAAGAATCTTTTCTCTTTTTTGTTTTTGCCTTTCTCTGAATCTGATTCAGTGTTTTGCAGAATTAGATTCTTAAATCATATAACAACAAAAGTTCTCAGCTTTTTTATTGGTAGTAGTATTCAAATTGATTAATTGATTGTTTTTACCTTTTTGCATACTAACTTATTCTTAATCTCTGTTCTAAATCCAGAATGTTCGTTTCATCAGTGAAGAGACTGCGTGTGATTAAAAGCTCTGACATTTCATCTGCCTTGAAATGTAAGCTAATATTCGTACGTGTTTATATAGTTTACTGTTTTGATGATTAATAACTAGAAAAGGGGTTCCTCTGTATGTGCAGTTGGATGCAGTAAGCAAGAGAAGATGAGGAACTGAAGAGACTTTTAGAAATTTCTATCTGAGTCAGAGGATCTCACAGCTTTTAAAATGTACATCTTGTTTTTGTTATATATATATATATATAAGAGATAGTCATTGGTTTTTGTCCAGAGAGAAATTTCATTTGATCTGATATTATTCCGATATCCTCAAGACACTCAACGATGATAGTACAGAAGCGATCTGGGTTGTTTATAAGCATTAGCTAATTAAATGCTCTTTAAGGAGTAACAAGCATCGAACTCATCATGTCTGCAAAAACTCTTCCGGAAAAAGAAACGAAAATTTTATTCTCTGTAAAAAGCTCTTTTAACTTTTGTTCCAACTTTAGCTATGCCTTTAATCATGTAAAAAGCTGAGAATGAAAGGCCATTATTGTTCTTGTTTTGTTTATTTTTAAATCTGTCTTTAAATATGATTTACAAGTTGAAAACCCAAAAAGACTTTTCAGAATGATCAGTCCATATCGATTATTTTGGTGGCTATCCTCTCTTTTGTTGTAGTGCAGAATTTAGCAGCTTTTTGTTCTCACTATTAGTCGTACATATACACTGTATGTAACACATTTTGCATTATATATCTATTCACACGCCCAAAAAAAAAAGAAGAGCACATTCTGCATTATCATCCATACCTATTGGGGAGTTTCTCGGTGGACCGACTAAACATCACAACGAAAAGAAAAAAAATCTGTTTGAACATTATAGCACATTGTTTTCGTGATAATTATTTTCATAGCGTTAAGCAAAAATTGGCCGACGTAGAATCATCTCAAATTAAGTACAACTTCGACAACGAGATAATACTTTGAGCATAAACGAGTTATCTATAACAAACTTTTAGCATAAACAACTTATCTATAACAAATCGAAGTAGTAGATAAACTTCTGTTACTCAACAAAGTTAAATCAGTAAGGATTTCAAATTTTTGTAGACTTTTGATAGAGCTTATCGATGTGTTACTTAGGCAGTCTAACTTATTCAATATTCATAACTTTATTCTTTTACAGACACAACCACAAAAAAATAAATTTAATAGCAGTTTGAAAAGGAAACAAAAAAATAAAAAAATTCAAAAGACATTTTGTAAACATATTTAGAGTGATTACCTCAGATTTATCATGTTAGAGAAGGTTAACTCTTTAAAAAACTTATTACACATAAGCAAATTTTAAAGAGCAACGACATGATCAGTTGGTGGTGTTCGTCACTTCGTCTTATAAGGTAGTATGATTGGATGAGTTAGAATTTGTGGTTGGGTGATTTTGGGGATAATACTGAACGAGACATGAAACAATAAATACGATAGAAACATTGAATTAGAATAGTCATTTTCGTTGAGACATGCCTAACTCAAAGCAAATGTGGGACTTGTTACTCTTTCTTCAAATAAAGGGACTTGTCAATAAATGTCCATGATTGTGATGGTAGACTCTATTCTCCAATCTCCACCAATGCAACAAAGCCAACAAATTGAACTTTGAACACATGTTATAGCTGGTTAAAAGTTATGTGTAGATTGAAAAATATTGTTTTTATGACCAATATAATGTTTTGCTGGATTGCTAACTTTTATCAAAACTTAAAATGAAGACATTCAAATAACTATAAGTTTTATGAACTTGGATAACCAAAGAAGAAACGAATTGAGGCGTATACATGTGCATACTTTATCCGTGTGCATACTTTTGGGATTTCTTTGTCACACTGTGTGCCGTTTTACTCTTAAATGGGCCTTGCAAAAACAGATTTCGGTCCATGCTGGGTACACTCTCCAAACAACCACACACATTTTTAGTTTTTAACCAAATTTCTTTTTAAAAAGTTCGAATTTATCGAACCTATAATGCAATGAATAGTATTTTCAATAATTCTTTTAGTCAAAATTTGAATTCTATAAGGGGAGACTTGAAACACTAATAATTTGATAGCAACTAAACAAAAAACCAAAAAAAAAAAAAAAAAAAAAAATNAAAAAAAAAATTATGAATCCTAATGCCTCTCCTATTGGTAACACCTATAAACGCTGTATACAGTGGAAATTATTTCTCCGACATAATCTTTAAACATAGAGATCACTACCGAATATATCTTGTAAAACAGTACGAAGATTTGGCCCACATTAAGAAAAGTAGTAAAAGATTCTTCGATATATTTCATCTTTACACTAGAGTAATGATTACGTTATTTACAATATGATAAGAAAATATTAACATATATAGTGATAAGAAGGTTGGTTATTCCTTGACAAGCTTTCGATTCTAGCTTCTAGTCTCTAGGTGCAACAAACGTTCCAATACACATAATTTATCCCGATTAATTAATATTGTTGTGGACAGACGAATTAGGTGGACTGATATAGTGATATATATAATTTTTCATTGGTTCATTATACGTTTATAATCTTCACCATACCTGTTTTGAAATTCTATCTCAATTACATTTATACTACTTCAAATAAAATGAAATAGATGAGTATTGACAAAGAGAACTCAAAGGTAGTGTGATTATGGGTTTTGAGTTTTGACTAGGAGACAAGATATCCCAATATAAAGAATTCCCCAATATAAAGAATTCATCAAAAGGAGGCGCCCATAACTGTTGAATATGCATATTATTTGTTTCTAAAGAATAATGAAATTTTAGGTTGAATCCTTCTCTTCTGTCTATCCCACTTAATTCTCGCACATGATGAGCTTTTGTACTATAGTGTCAAATCTTTTCAATTCTTAAAACGTCGTGTATAAGACAAAACGCAACGGAATGATGCGAGTTGTGAAAAAAAAAGAACCCCCCAATGGAAACGGCGATTTCTTTGGATAATAAACAATAAACAATACAAATTAGAAAACCTAAACTTTTAATAAAAATGGAGAAATCAATATTATGTTTGTAAAATTTGTTCAAGACACGAAAGTTGTATGAAAAGATAAGAGTGATATAGTTTTGTTATAAGTTTGGATAATACAAAATGATACAACAGCAAAAGACAAAACAAAAGAACACAGATACGGAGATCAGTCTTTCAAACACACGGTAAAGATTATACAGTAGGTCTTGATTTTACTATTTGAACAATCTTTTGTTCCATTGGAATAGAAGTTTTTATTAAAATGTGTGAAACGTACCACTATGATTGCTCTAAGCAATAAGACAATGAGGAGTGTTCTGCTCGACACTCACGAGCCAAAAGAAACAAATCAGATAGATATCTTCTCAATTTCTAGACGTGAATATATTAAAACAAGTTAATATATTAAAACAAGGGATTGATACTGTCCTAATTACCCTAATGTGTACGTACGTATAAATTGAATATACTATAAGGAGAAAGAGAGAACATAATTATTTTCAAGTTGTGATGGTCCTATCAATTACTTGTGTGCTCTTATTGTAATGTATAATCATTGAGTTATATGAAAATAAACTCTGTGAGTAAATGGTCTCCAAGTAATCGAGTGCTTCTAGAAACCTCATTTTGACATATAATAGCTTAATGACTTGTTCGCTTCATCGATTAAAATTTGTTTCATAAGGTTGCTATATGCTCCTTCTTTGTTATGTATAATATACCTATGGTTTGAGAAGGGTAGTATTGTAAATCCAGGAGAGCAACAAGGAAATTTATGAAAAAGAGACAACTTATGTCTTCTTATTGGTGTATCCACTTCTTGAAAACGAAGCAAAAGACAAAGCCAGTCTATTAGATTTGGTAAGGAAGAAGAAGCAGCAGAAGGAGCAGAGGTTCTTGAGAGATGGCCTGAAGAAGATAACTTTAAAGAGTGCCAATGTCATAAAAGAGGTCCTATGGCACACAGGGTTAAGTCAGGCAGAAGAAGATATTGAAAAAGGTAGATAAATATTATATAAATTAAATTTTCATATAATTTATTAACGTTAATAGGATGTGATCTGGATACATTCTTGTGATTTATCATTTATGTATTAATTAACATATGTGGAGCTTGAATCTCACTTCGATTCTGTTCTTAAATGTATACAATATTCTTTCTCTATATCAATCTGTAACATTGATCATCCAAATCTAATTCCAACCAATATTGTTATGCAGTTTTAGGCATGGATGTTTAGTTGTTTAATATTACGTTTGTTTGGATTGAAAAATCGAGCTATTTTGTTCGATTTAGAATGTGTGTGTTTCTTTTTCAAATGTTAAATTTATTAATTAGAAAAAAAAATTGTTAACAACTGATCATAAAAAGGATGGATTCTGGATACGAAGGAAGTTTCCTCATTTGTGATAGTTGTTGTAGCAGAAAGTGGCTATCCACTTTCGAATAGACTTTTCAATAACACGAGTGAGATGATAAGATGGATAATAATGTGTGCATTTGTTTAAGGCTGTTGAGAAAAACCAAGCCTCATAACCTCTTCTAGTATATAGCAAGCTAATATGGATGATAATGTGTGGTTTTGTTTAAGGCTATTGTTTAAGTATTCTCGTAAAAATCGTTTTGCGAAATAACTAAGCTACATGATCAAGTGAATATAACTAAGTTAGAAACATACCTTTTTTACTTTTTACTGCATGAAGTAGTTGTAGAAACAGAAAGATATATGTGATGTGTGATACAGTGATAGTAATGGTAAACGAATAAAATGGACAATGAAATGAGAGACTAGACTGGGAATTGTGAAACTAGTGGTAAACGACTAAACGTACTAAAACATCTTGTCGTGTGTAATCAGATTTAGTGTAAAATGTAAGTCTCCCAGACTAAATTTTGTTCGGCTGTTATTGGACAACCCAATGGCTTAAACATTAGAGGTTCACACTATCTCTTCTAGAATGGTTGTTCTAAACAATGCTTAGCTCATTTTTAATTTCGTTTGAACGTAGAAAAACGATTGCACTAGCTAGGAAAAAAAATGAAAATTGTGGTATTTAAATAATGGTGCATTTTTCATAATAAGCAATGTGGTTCACTGGTTTGTAACGATCTATATTATGGGACACGTAAACTGTTTTTTGTAATACTCCATATTTTAATTTTCAAGTGGACTTTAAATCCATAAATTGTATTTCCATTTCGACCATACAAATTAGTGATCTACTCTAGAATCTAAAACAATACTACATATATATATGTTGATCATTTTATGCTGGATGTACATATGTTCCTACCGTGAAATTCCCCATAACGACTCTAGAATCTAAAATTAGAATGACTTTGTACCCAAAACCAAATAACACACACCCAAAAAAAGTACAAAGAAGAGCGTTAAAAGGTACATTGTTTCACAAAGTTAATTTCATTTCTCGAGGAAGACAAACCCAATACTACAACCTTCTTTGATTGGTAACAGAAACTCATCATTAAGTCATAAAGTTACAAATTTTTATTATAGTTTCCAGATTCACATTTGATTCTCATAAGCCCGACATGAGCATAAACCTTAATGATGGAAATGTCTTGGTCAACGTTCTTCAACCACGACCATATATAGTATTAACAGATTTTTCGAACCAAAAATTATGAACTCATTCCATTTATAAACCAGACTTGAATTATAAACAAATCAAGATAATTCCATAATCAATTTCATTAGCGTGATTGCACGCTTCATACCAAATAAAAACGGATTGATTAGCGGACTATACATACCTTAAGAAAAAAGGGTCTATTATGTCAGCATTTTCAAATAAAGTGGGATTACCCCGGCAACGGCGCTTATAGATTAATTTTGATTACCAAAAAAAAAAAAAAAAAAGGGGGATTTTGGGNTGAGGAAGGGAAATGGGAGAAGTAAATTAATTAATGACGGGAATAACGAGAAGGGTATCTCTAAAATCGAGTAAGAACACAATGCTCCATAAAGACATTTTCTTATTACTCAATAGCAAATCTTTGAAGGCAGAGACACACTTTTGAATCTTTGAAGGTGAGTTTGTTATTAGTTTTAATTTGTAAATTAAATTTAAAAGTATAATTTACTCTGTTCGTCGTCATTGTTTGTCTGCAGATCCGTGTTCCTTTGTGTTTGATTTTCTAATTATCTTTCTCTTTTCGTATATTTTATAGAAATAACTCGATTAATAAAAAAAAATTAGGGGCGCTCCATCTTTTGTCTCTCCATGACATCATTTTGTCTTGTAATTCAGTTCTTCACGAGGTTGTGTCAGATCTTTTTAAATTTATTTATATACTCTTATTTCTTTCTTCCTATCCTTTTCAAAACAATAATTATTCACTGCTCTAAAATCTAGACACTGTGTAAAAATATCCTGTAAATCCGTAGTATTATTTTTTCGCTTAAGGTTTATCTCTCTTTTTTTTTTTTTCTTATATAAATAATTCGTTTAAAATTTCAGAGTAATGATTTCTACTTTTCGTGTTTCAAAAAGGATGATTACAACTGTTGTCAGTTCATTGCAGTTGAATTCAAGGGATTTTCAAATGAAGTAGTATATCTCTTTTGTCTTGCAATTATAAATTAATTTTCTTTTTGTACATTGTATTATCTCTTGAGCAACTAGTAAAATTTAAAAAACAATATTCCAAAGTTTCATTTGCTGAGCAATGTAAGTTTATCTTCAGTTTTACGCTTAAGTTTTAATATATGTTAATGTTTTTGAATTGAATACAGTTACCTTATATTCGAAGCTATATCGTATAATCAAAAGGTTAAGCCAGGCATTTTACCAAACGGTGCATTTAAAACAAAAATTCTCCATAACAAATGTACAGAAATACAAGTTTTTATAATCAAGCTACTTGTCCTTTGCTCGAGTTTAAATTCAAATAATACTTGTATATATAAATGCAAACCTGTTATTTTTCTTTCAAGAATCTATCCATCGCCTCTATTTCTCTCTCTCTCTCTCTCGTTCTTATCTCTCTCTCTCTTTTTTACAGTTCCTTCTCCTTTCACTAAAACATCACATTGTGTCTTCAGTTTCAGTGCCATCAAATTTGTTTTCCTCTCCATTTTTTGCATACGAAAAGTTCTTCTGGGTATTTGTGATTTGTCATCTCTCATTCTCTTCTCTCTTTAAAATCGTGAAAATAACATCTTTGACCGTTCTTCAAATTCGAACTTGAAAGGAAAAATGGGCAGAGCCGCGAGATGGTTCAAGGGCATTTTCGGTATGAAAAAGAGCAAGGAGAAAGAGAACCGTGTTTCCGGCGACGGAGAAGCCGGCGAGTCCAACATTCACCGGAAGGTTCTCCAAGCAGACTCCGTCTGGCTCAGAACTTACCTGGCGGAAACAGACAAAGAACAGAACAAACACGCGATTGCGGTTGCTGCCGCCACCGCCGCGGCCGCAGACGCAGCTGTCGCAGCCGCGCAGGCTGCTGTGGCTGTGGTCAGGCTGACAAGCAACGGAAGAGGCGGAGGATATTCCGGCGGGAACGGAGTTTCAGGGACCACAACGGAGCGGTGGGCCGCCGTGAAAATCCAAACAGTCTTCAAGGGCTATTTGGTAAATTCGCAAAAACTCTGTTTTCTTCTCATCATCGGTTTCGACACGAAAGATCGAATTTTGCCATGTGGCCAGTTTATACGTTTTAGATTCCGATTCCTAAACAAAAGCATGTCTGTACATTGCTTCCTCCTTACACATATCTCCCTTAATGAAACAGTACACGTCTTTTTCTAATTTCAAGAAAATTTGGATTCTTGTTTCGGCTTAAACGCAATATAACGTGGCTGTAATATTTAAAATTTTGAATTTTTTTTTGTTACAGGCGAGGAAAGCGTTAAGAGCTTTGAAAGGTCTAGTGAAGCTACAAGCTCTAGTGAGAGGGTACTTAGTCCGCAAACGCGCCGCCGAAACGCTTCATAGCATGCAGGCTCTCATCAGAGCCCAAACCAGCGTTCGATCTCAACGCATCAACCGCAACAACATGTTTCTTCCTCGACATTCTCTTGTAAGAAAGGACAATTTTTTTTTTTTTTTTTTTTTTTTTTATTGTCTCTCAATTCTAAGTTAAATTAAATCTCAAACTTATGTGTTTTGTGGATTGATTATATAATAGGAAAGGTTTGATGATTCGAGAAGCGACGTACATAGCAAGAGAATGTCAATCTCTGTCGAGAAACAGAACAGCAACAACAATGCGTACGACGAGACTAGTCCCAAGATCGTTGAGATTGACACTTGCAAGACGAAATCAAGATCGAGGAGGATGAATGTCGCTGTATCAGAATGTGGAGATGATTTTAACTACCAAGGGAAAGATTTCGAATGGAGTTTTCCGGGAGACAAGTGCAAATTTCCCACGGCTCAAAACACGCCGAGATTCTCTTCGGCGGCGGCGGCGGCTAATAACCATCATTACTACACACCGCCTTCACCGGCGAAAAGCGTTTGCAGAGACGCTTTTTTTAGGCCGAGTTATCCTGGTTTGATGATGACACCGAGCTATATGGCTAATACGCAGTCGTTTAAGGCCAAGGTGCGTTCGCATAGTGCGCCGCGACAGCGTCCTGATAGAAAAAGGTTGTCGCTTAATGAGATTATGGCGGCTAGGAGTAGCGTTAGCGGCGTGAGGATGGTCCAACCGCAACCGCAACCGCAATTTCTGCAACAGCAGCAACAACAAGAAAAACGTTCTTCTTGTTCATATGATCATCAGTTTCTTCAAGAACCGGCGAATTTTAGATTTTACAATTAGGAAGAAACGTTTTTCTCGTCCTTGATGAAATATCGTCATTGCTTTTGACTTTTACATTGAGGACTTCTTCTTTTTTATTATTTCTTTTAGTTTTTTTTTTTTTTTTAGTTCTCTCACTTGGGTTCTTATTTTTGTAAATTTTTTGCTTTGGAAAAAAATGTTAAATTTGTTTCTTCTATTCATCTTCATGTGAAATGCTTTTTGTTTAATGATTTGAGAAGTAAGAAAGTATTTTCAAATTTTCATGCACAACAGTAAAAACAGTAAAAGATTAACTGAATTTAGACATTGGTTTTGGAGAATTTGAAATTCAAAGATGTGAGTAATCGAGAAGATATTATTAACAACGAACTATGATGACGAAATGAGGTTGAAATTTGCAATAAATTTGGAATCCATGTAGCGTCAGACAAGTACGACATGACGTTATCATTATTATGATTTTTTTCAAAATCTTTTGTAATGTTTCCATATCTAATCATTTTTAAAAACCACCAGGGGATATGATTGGCGGAGGCCGATACGTGTTTGCGTCATCATATTCGTTCTGAAACCTAACATAAAATAAAATTAATATCAACGGCTTTTCAAAGCTCTATTTACCATGTCAAAGTAAAAAGAAAAGCTCTATTTACCTCGTAATCTGTCAAAAAGATTCCCTAATAGCCTTTTAATTAAGGTTTTCTATTATTAAATACCTTAATTATAGTTTAGAGACTTTAGACCACTAGACGAATATGCTTCTTCTACATTTAAAAAAGTCGAGGTAAATTCGTTCCATTGTGTTCCTTCTGTATCAAACTATTTAAGACTTAGACATTAAAACATTTATTTCGGTGATCAGCTTCTTTCATTATTTTAGACTTGTCAAAGATATTTAAGCATGAAATGTAGCTCATAAAATCGTTCCAGCTCGGTAGCATAAAGGTGTTGAAAAATAATTATTTGTTGTACAGTAACTAATAATCTATCTTCATGTCTATGTCTAAGCTTTCCCAAAATTCTCCAACAAGAATTTTAAACAGAAACCGAAGCTGAAATAAAAAAGAGTAAAAAGTTGGTAAACATCATTATTCACGAACCGAGAGAAGAAGAAAAAGTTGCAGACATGGACGTAATTTGTCGCCATTTTATGGGCTTATCTTTGGTCAGAATTCAGAAATAAAACAAAAAAATTGGTTGGATCTCCAAAAAAATAAAAAGCTTTCTTTGTTTTACAGGTTCCAACTGTTTCTTTTGATGATTCAAAAAAGGATCTCGCTTCAAGAAAATCTGCTGCTTACGGCCTCATAGCTTGGAACACTCAACACTGCCCCAGATATATAATTAATTAAATCAGCAAAATATGATCAAATCAACGGTCGTTTAAATAGAATATAAAAAGTGTGATGGTTTTTTCTTTAATTACCTTCTCCAAAAGACGCCATTGTCAAAGGCTTTGCAATAACCTTGCTGGTGAAATCTGCAATGTCCCTTAGGGTGAGTTGGTCAACTGTCTTCAAGAACTGGTCAACTGGTTTCCTGCAAATACGAATCCTGTTATTAAAAAGTCCGGTTATAATAACCGGTTTAGAGGTGGGAATGTGCATGTACCTCTCTCCGTATGTAAGTATCTGTCTACCTATGTCTTCTGCTACAATCATCTGTCGCAAATCACATTCATTTCCATTAGAACATCACATCTAATGACGTTTAAAGAAAAGTGGTGGAAGTTATGAGTGACCTACCCGAGATTCCAGGTTCATCAAAATTGCAGATTTCGTTGCTGCCTTGGCGCGATCAAGATGTTTCTGGTCAACTGCCAAAATCATAATAAACACACAGGAAATAACATGTTTTTGATGTGTATATATATTATGACATGGTTCAAATAACAGAAAGGACTAAATAAATATACAACAAACCTTTTCCTCCAGCAACAGCTTTCATTTCATCAGCTACTAATTCAATCCCTCTTGCAGCAAACTCGGGACTCTGCAACCAGAAAGTATATGTAAATAAACCCACCATGGGAGATGATAAATCAACAGCTAGAAGTTGGTGAAAACTCACCATGCAACCATAGATTCCAAACAATCCGGTATTGTTGAAGATGCTAGTGAATGCGGTGCACGACTGAACCTGCTGACATTTGTTCAGAATGCGAAGATCTGCATCCACACATCGTTTTAGCATTATCATCATCACGGACTAACGAACTTAAATCAAAAGATGAGAGTTAAAAGACACTTAATGAGAGACTTACAGAGCCAAGAGTGCATTCCCTTTCCAGGGCCTCCTGCAGAGAATGAGCCACCTCCTCCCATAAGCATCTAAATAAGAGATCAGATTTTACACGATTAAAATCTTTGTCATGTGAAGGATCGAGTAAATGTAATTTCTGAGTTAGGCACCTGAAGAACAGTGGCAATAACAGCTTCCTTCTCGTTATTCCATCCTGGTACTCCAAAAGCAAGCGCAAAATGTGTCGCCTGAGAATGGCCGGAAAACAAGAAAAGCAATCAGGAATAATTAAAAAAAAAAAAAACCCTTTTGTAACTCAAACAGGCTCATTGAAGAGGCTTCATGAGTACCCACCCCTCCACCAGTATGTTGACGGAAATCTCCACCAACATATTCAGACTTTGGCTCCGCTGGTCGGGTTACATTAGGAAGGTCAGAAAGTAATGGCTCCACCACTTTTAATAGTTCCTCATGTTCAACGCCACTAGCTGCTAATACCATACGTGGAGCAGTGTAGTTCTCCTGACATCCAAAAACACCAACTGAGACTAACCAAAAAGCCAACGACCCTAAATACAGAAGAAGAACGCAGTAATGGTCTTACAGAAACAAACTGCTCCAAGACGTCCCCGGTCAATCCAGTAATTGCAGATTCAGGTGCATACAACGGACTTGCCAATGCGCCAGAGAAACCAGCGGAGTGAACAGCCTCCAAGAGGTACCCCATTGGATTGTTTGCAAGTTCTCCAATCTCCACTTTCACTTTCCGGAGCTGCCAGTAGAAAAAAGCAATCGAAACAGAATGTCAAAACAAAATGCTTTACTTTGATTTTACTGTGAGATGAGAGCAACATGACGTTATTAGTATTACCTCTTCGTTCACTTCCCAGTCCAAGAAAGCAGGGTTCCTCACACTATCGACAAGCACTTCAGCCATTTCGGGAACATAGGTTTTGAGCGCATCGATCGTGTAACCCATCTGCTCTCGGGATGCAGAGGCTGAAGAATTGCCTCCAAAAGCCTCTATCTCCCTCACAAGACGAAGATGGCTTCTGTTCAATGTACTCTTGAAAGCCATCCTTTCAAGCAAATGCGTCACTCCACGGAAATTAGGCGTCTCGTAGATAGAACCACAATCAACGTACAAACCAATGGAAGCTGCTGGATTCTGAACAAAAAGATATCCTTTTTTTTTTTTTTCAAAAGCACTTGATAGTTTCATGGAGTTAGATGTTTGAGATTGTTATAAGAAGCTCTCACCGGAGACATCTCAGAGGCTATTTTGAGACCATTTGGAAGCGTAGTGGTCATGAGTTTGCTAGGCTCGACATTGTCAGCGAGTGATGGTGGAAGAGAGACATCAGCCATGGGAATGGCCAACGAAGGAAGCGAGCTAGAGCCTCCAGTTAGCCAGCTAGCGAAACCCGGCGACGACGAAGAAGAGCTCGTCGCCGCAACAGCACTTGAGCTCGCGTAGCGTGTTGCTCGGAAACTGCGGCTGAAACATCCCTATAAAAAGCACAAATTCCTATGCGTCGTTAAAGCTCAAGGGGAACGAAATCAAGAACAAATGATTTCGTGGAGCACTCACTGATTTCTCAATTGGCTAATTTGATTGCAATAAACAGCTAATTTTTTCTCAAATGTTAACCAGAGATTGGCAATTCATACTGACAAAAATAAGAACTTTTGAAAACCAATATCGTTCCTTAACATAGAAAGAAGCATGAAACGTGTCAAAAGATGCTAGAAACACGATTCAAAATTGAATCTAGATCTATAAGAATCTATGATACTCTCTTGAATCTGTATCCAATCATACAAATTGTTTCACTAGTACGTTTTCCTGTAAAAAATTCAAAAAGTTTGATGGAAATAAAAGTGGAGGAGGAGATTGACCTTAAGGGCCTTAGCTCGTAAAGCTGCCGTGCGGTACATAGCGACTGCGAAACGTTAGATCGGTGTTGATGGCGGACGGCAGGAGGAGAGATAGAGAGAGAGAACAGTAAAGGATTTTTTTTATTTATTTTGGCCAGATCATTTTATTAATAGGCCCATAGGATAGAATGATCTTGGCCCAAATCATATATTATATTAATGAAGGATTTTACTATTTTAGTTTTTATGGCTCATTAAAAAATTATGTACTCCATTTGTTTTGGCAAAAATGATTTAATTGACCAATTTTCCAATTATTAATTTATAGTTTTTTTACTGGTACTGTACAGTATATGGATAGAGCTAGGGTTTTCATCGTGCCGGAATACTGTTTTGGAGGCTTTGATCTTTCACACTAATAATGATGCTCCGTCGCCGTTGTCTTAGAGATGGTGAAAATCCTCTTCGCCCATATAAACCTCTTCCCACGAAAGTGCCGCGTTACTACTGCAGGAATGCTACGCAAAAGCGGATCGTGGAGGCCAAGATCCTGGCGCTTAGACGTGCTAAGTCTGCTAAGCTAAGCTTACCAGAATCTAGATCTGAAACTGAAACCGAGGTTATTACAGTTTTGAAACCTTTTGAATTTCTTGTAGTTTGGTCGGCTTATATCCATTGATTCTTACAACAATTGTAACAGGAAAAGCTGTCTGAGGCTACTGCCTCCACGCCTGAGCTGTCAAGGTATCTCTATTCATTATATCTCTATCGACTGTGATTGTCTATTCACTATACCCTCCTATCTCTATCGACTGTGATTGTCTATTCACTGTACCCTCCTATCTCTATCGACTGTGATTGTCTATTCACTATACCCTCCTATCTCTATCGATTGTGATTGTGATTGTGAGATTGTGATTGTGTGTGGCTCTTATATGTTTTCACCTGACTCAGGAGGACGCATGAGCAATACGTGGACAAGGCTCTGGTAAAGAAGATGAAGGAGCTCGTGGTGGAGAGCAACTAAAAGGAAGATCAGGCTGGTGACGGAAGAACTATTTTCTCTTTCTCTTGTGTTTGTCAACTAATGGAAAAACTTGAAAACTGCAATGCTTTGTCATTTAAATTGAACCTTGTATGCTATTATATGATATTATGAGAATATGTTGTGTTTCTCTTGGAATTTGATTTCAAAATACGACTAGGATTCAAAGTATTGTGTTATAATGTGTGTCGCTTCTCTTTTCATCATCTTCCAAGTTGGGGTTTCTTTCCCTGATTTACCAAAACTATTTTTCACAAGTTTTGTTAATCTGTTAAATCCTTTCTTTATTCAGTGAGATTTGAGACCATATCTTTCTATCTCTCTCTTGTTTGTACATGTCCTCCCTTTTCTTTTGTTCTTGCAATGATATGGTTGTTCTTTGCATTTTTGTATTTGGAAGAGCTTAATTCAGATTGTAGCATTCCAATGAGTGTTATGGTACAACACTGGAGTTGAGACAATGAGACTCTTATGTAAAAGTGATCCAGAATAAAGAATAAGGTGGAGCAAATAAAAGAAACACACGATTTTTTTCTTCATGTTAGTGATCTTCCATCTATGTAAACCAACTAGTGGAGTATTATTTTTTTCTTCTGTTTGTAACATGTGTTAATTTTAGTATTAGTTCAAGAGTTATATGTTTTTTTCTGTTAAGATTGTCAAGTATGTTTTTTTTGTTAAAATTGTCGAGTATGTTGTTAATTTGAA